>BQKN01000306.1:338777-358957 GCA_022839385.1 Asparagus kiusianus
TGTGTTAGTTTCATATCCTTGCATATATATCTTGTAGTATATCTAATTTGCTAGGATATTTGTTAATAAGTTTTAATTTGGTATAAATCGGATTAGATTAGCATAAACCCTATTCATCCCCTCTAGGGTTCTTTCCTAGTGGCATTAGGGTACTTTCAGGATCATTTGAAACACCAAATCTTTTACTTTCCACTATGCTACTAAGGATTTTTAAAAAATACCAGTAGTTAATAAATATATAGTTTGAAAACACATTTTTTGAAGGCAGTTTGACCAAAATATCCAACACTTTGTGGCCTCCACCACCTATCTCCACTTCATCCTCAGATGTCCCTCTTCATCTTCGAGAGACATCGCCTTGACCACCTTCTTATCCATCAGCTACAAGGATGGCACAATCTTCTTCAACCCCTTTAACGGGCTTATTATCATGTTTTATTATATTTTCATACTCCCTGTTTCAAATAAGTTTCATGCAAATAAATGATTAATATTATATTTTTATCCTATTTTGTAGAAAACATGAAAAAAGAGCTTAGATAAAGATATATTAATCCTAATTGAAGTTTAATGAAGCTTAAGAAAAGCCCAAGAAAAATTAGAGCAAGATTGACCTAGATAGCTCATCATTGGAGGTCTTGTAATGTGTTTCAAGTAAAAGTTTACAATATAATTTACATTTGATTCAATTTGTTAGTCTTTCTTCATTTTATTCAGTTGACTCTATGTATCGAGATATTTTACATTTGATTCAATTTGTTAGTCTTTCTTTATTTTATTCTGTTGGAACATTATTATGAGTATTTAGATATCTCTTTCCTTTATCATGTTCATTGCAGTATTACCTTATTCTATATACTTTGTATCTACATGTAGGCGTCTAAAAATGCCTATAGGTATCTGCACACAGCTCGAAACAAAGAGTGGACGATTCAAGAAGAATTATCCAATTGGCCGCTGCACACGTCAGTCACGCGTCGGTCAGATCCAAAGTGTCCGACGCGCCTGTCAGGCATATCCAAAGTGCCCGATGTCCCTGTCAGGCGGATCCAAAGTGCCTGACGTGCCTGTCAGGCAGATCCAAAGTGCCCGACGCACCTGTCAGGCAGATCCAAAGTGCCCGACGCACTTATCGGTTAGATCCAAAGTGACCGAACGCACTCGTCAATCAGCCCACGCACGCCGGTCAGCTCCAAGTGCCATAAAGCGTCTAACGAACACCTGAAGCAAGTTAATAATGCGTACAAGTCAACAAGATGATCAAATACACAAAACAGCAAAAAATTCAAGTTCAGGAAAGTCGAGAAAACAACGCGAAATTCAGCAAAAGGCCAAACCCTCGCGCTAGCATGGGTCAGCCCGTGCCGACCCGCGCCTACGCGGGCTGCGCGGGTCGGACCGCGCCGACCCGCGCCCGCACGGTTCGGACCGCGCCGACCCGCGCCCCCTGTGGGTCAGCAGCGCCCGTCATGCAGATCCGAGCCCCAAACGCATTTTTGATGGTTTCGAACGGTTTTCTCGGGATTTATCTATTCTAGGGGTTCCTAACTGACTTGATATCATACACAAACATGGTTAGGTCGTTATTGACTGAAGATATAACCAAATCCATCATTCTTATCCGAAAACACTCACAACCGAAGCCTATAAATACATGCCTAGGGGTTCATTTCACGGAGAGGAGATCAAGAGGGCGAAACGCTGCCGAATTGGAGAGTGGAACCACAAATTTATAGCGAGGGTTAGCAGATCTTAGCGAGTTCATGTGCATATAGAGTGGAGTTCAAGAGATCTGAGACCCGTACCCTATTCCGCCGGATTTAAGCTTAATCTTAATCTTGAGAAGAGCCGTAATCTCGTTTGGTCGAGATTATCGCTGCAACGAATACTTCCTTCGTGAAGTAGGAGCTTTGATTCCATAATCTATCAACCGGATTTGATCCGTGACGGTCTATGGATATCAACGTCCCCGGCAAAGGCAAAGATCCCACGTAAGCAGTGGGTGATAAACGTCTGTTGCGTTGTTTGACATGAGTTGTACTTTTTTGTATATTCATTGTAAGAAGATCTTATAAAAAGATCAACCTTTTCTTGGTCATTTGAGTTTATTGTAATGACCAAAGTTGTAATAGATTCGATGGCAATAAAAACAGCGACCTTTGAACCAAACACGCCGGCGACCACAGTGGGAGCCGATAGCCTTTTTACGAAGGCTGACGTGTCGCAACCTCGGATCCTTATCCTGATTGAAGAAGAGGTTGAGTACGAATTCGACCAGCAGAAGTATGGGGAGTATTTGTCCTCCTCCTCCAGATCCGTCTCTCCTCGCAGACGCAGGAAGGCCTCCTCCAAGAAAGATCGCTGGACTTCGGCTTCAAACGTCTAACAAGAAGATCTTCCCGCCACCGCTGCACTTGTGGCTCACAAAGCCCCACCGGCATCTGATGAGGCCGAAGCCGCAGATGTGAACCCTTTGAATAAAGAGTTGACTACTGATAACGTGCATATTCTATCAAAGAGAGCACGTCAGAGATGGCGACAACGCCTTACACGTCAGCTGGCTAAGGCATTAGAGCCAGTTGATGGAATCCGCTATGAAGCGGATCTGAAGTCTAGGAGGTGCCAACAGCCGCAACTGCGAGCGAGCAACCCCTCCTCTTCCAAACCAACGAAGAACGAATGGATCCGCATCAAAAGGACCCGATCAAATCTTTAGGAACGGATTCAAAAACACCGCGCATTACTTTCACATGCAAGAATTCTTGTGCAAGAAGCTAAAAAATTACAGAAGGAAGAAGTGAAAAAGAAGCCACTAAGACTGCATAAAGTATGGAGGCCAAAGTCCAAGACGGCGGCCGAAAATATCGAAAAACACGGGTCACTTCAATCTGACCCTCCAATGTGTGGGTCACTTCAGTCTGACCCTCCAAGGCACGGGTCACTTCAATCTGACCCTCCAAGGCGTGGGTCACTTCAATCCAACCCTCCAAGGTGCGGGTCACTTCAGTCTAACCCTCCAAGGTGCGAGTCACTTCATTCTGACCCTCCAAGGTGCGGGTCACTTCAGTCTGACCCTCCAAGGTGCGGGTCACATCAATTTGACTCTCTAAGTCACGGGTCACTCAAGTCTGACTCGCGCCAGGGCAAAGACAAAAGACGTTCTGCACGTGTTTCTCCGATTCCATCGAGTTTCGCACCTCCGATGGAGCCCCGCGGTAGCATGGACTTGTCCTGTTTCAAGATGAGGATGGCGGATCGCCTAGGTCCTTTGTACGAGGATCGAGATAAAGTTTTGATCAAAGAACACTTGGGTCCGGTGACTGAACCCCGAGCAACTACTCAATTTGGGGATCGCACACAGAAAACTCCTGTAACTGACCACCTCGAACTGCGAGTCATAGTCCAAGAGCTTGTTAAGAGTTTACACTTACAAATGTGTGTCTCTAAACGCGTGACTCTTGAGAACGCCAATAAGGAGGCAAATCCCCTGAAAGAAATATATTCATCTGATGATGACAACGTTATACCTAGGAAGTCGTGCCAACACACGATAGGTTGCTCCGGTCATCTGACCAACGAGTTGTACTATCGGGTTGGGGGTACGAATAAGTATCAAAAAAGAAGTACCCGAGAGATGGATTATCACTGTCTGTGTGCCAGACTTATCAGGGTAGTATATCAGCGTATAGCTGCCCCAAGACCGCTCCACAAAGGGTCTCGGTATTCCAAAGGCTTTCCTCTGAAGCGTCGAAACCCAAATTAAGGCGTTCTAACAAAAAAAAGATCGGTCGTTCGAAATGACGAATTCCCAAAAGTCGCCATCAACATGATCAATAAGGGAAAATCTTCGATTATCTCAAGTGGTTCTAGCCCTAACGTTTCTCCAGGAAGAGGAGTCAATTCGAGAATAGCCCAACTAATTTCTCGACTTCAGCTAGAAGCTATCGGACATAAAAAATCCGCAGTCACGGTTAATATGGCTGACAATGGAAAGTCGGCTCGACCTTCTAGTTCTGACCCCCTCGTATCATATCATCTAACTGGGCTACGTGCAGGGACTACTAGACGTAAGGATTATTAAAGAATGTAGAGGGGATTATCCTCAGATGACGAAGCATCAGATGCCAACTCCGCAGTCGCTTCTGATAAAACGATATCCAGTCCAGGACAATCCCTCGAAGTGTTTATAATTAACACCGAGGAAGTAGCCAAAATGGTTGAGGATGCTCTAGCCAAGCAGAAAGAATCATTCAAAATCGAATTGGAAATGGCCATGATGCGGATGAAGGAAGAGCATGACCAACAGATTCGAGCTCTATCCAATCAACTTGGTGAATCCAGCCGTCGTAACATTGCTAACCAAGCAGGTAGCGATTCAGATCCTAAGTAGGGATAAGTCAATGCCTAACACGCGTTGCCGGTTTAGTCTTTCACTGATTGAAGAAGGCACTAGAATACCAATCTAGGGTATTTTATCCTGAAGCCTAAGTAGGGATGAGTCAGCGCTTAACCCACGTTGCTGGGTGGTTCATTCTCGTGAAAACGACTGAGTCTACGTATTCGGTATCGTAGCAACAAAATCCATACCTTTTATACATAGGGAATTTTATCCCGAATCCTGAACAGGGATAAGTCAACGCCTAACACACGTTGTCGGTTTAGTCTTTCACCGATTGAAGAAGAAACCAGAGTCCAAGTCTGGGGAATTTTATCCCGAAGCCTAAGTAGGGATAAGTCAGCGCCTAACACGCGTTGCCGGGTAGTCTATTCCCGTGAGAAGGATAAAGTCTACATATTCAATATCATAGCACTAAAGAGTTAAATTTCTTAGCATAACGTCATATGCGGAACGGACTTAAACAATCCGCATGCAAGCCCGATTCAAACGGTAATCGGTAAAGGCACATCAAATCTGTTAAAGGCTGAGGATTTACCAAAAATCCTAAGTCTACGTTTGATACACATTGTTGTTTAGTCTTTTCATAGGAGAAAGACAAAGTCTACGTATTCAATATCGTAGCACTAAAAGAGTTAACTCTTTTAGCATAACGTTACATGCAAAACGGACTTAAATAATTCGTATGCTAGCCCGACTCAAATGGTAGTCGGTAAAGGCTCATCAAACCCATTGATGGCTAAGGGTTTGCCAAAAATCCTATAAATGTGAGAGCATTAACGTATCAGCCTCTTTAGTTGGTCTCATGGCTTGAGCATTCAACAACTTTAGGATAAGATCCATACATACAGATGAATCGGTTTTAATAGTTGATCTTGCAGCCCAACATTTGGGACCGTCATGCTCCAATGCCTTAAAATCTTAAACTGTATAGACTCCAGCAAACATACGAGTATAAACTGTGTTAACGATGGTTAAAGTGTTACAGCAAAGGTCGATGCCGGTCAATGCATCAGCAATTTCGCCAAAATAAGGCAAAGGTTGATTCTAGGGAGTTCAATCGCATTCAGATATGAATTTCTGACGAAGATGATCAATTCAAAGTCAACTCAATGACACGAGCTAAATTCAAAAACTTACGCATCAATTTCAGTTCAAGATTTTGACAATGGTCAGACGATAAACGCAGCGTCGGAAGAACTTCATCTATTCGACAAAACACTGAATAGACTGAAGGCTGAATAAGTCAAGAATTAAAGCAGTTTACAGGTCCCTCTACGAGATTGAGGAAAGGACCTATCTTATTCAAAGTATTCCAGACTCTTCTATAAAAGAATGAGTCTTAAATACTTTGGAGGGGGTATCTGTAGGCGTCTAAAAATGCCTATAGGTGTCCACACACAGCTCGAAACAAAGAGTGGGCGATTCAAAAAGAATTATCCAATTGGCCTTTGCACACGTCAGTCAGCTTGCGCACGTCGGTCAGATCCAAAGTGTCCGACGTGCCTGTCAGGCAGATCCAAAGTGCCCGACGCACCTGTCAGGCGGATCCAAAGTGCCGACGCGCCTGTCAAGTGGATCTAAAGTGCCCGACGTGCCTATCAGGCGGATCCAAAGTGCCTGACGCGCTATTAGGCGGATTCAAAGTGCCCGACGTGCCTGTCAGGCGGATCCAAAGTGCCTGACGCACCTGTCAGGCAGATCCAAAGTGCCCGCCATGCTTATCGATCAGATCCAAAGTGACCGAACACACTCGTCAATCAGCCCACACGCGCCGATCAGCTCCAAGTGCCGTAAAGCAGCTAACAAACACATGAAGCAAGTTAACAATGTGTACAAGTCAACATGACGATCAAATACATTAAACAACAGAAAATATAAGTTCAGGAAAGTCGGGAGAACAACGAGAAATTCAGCAAAAGGCCAAACCCTCACGCTAGTGCGGGTCAGCCTGCGCTGACCCGCGCACGCGCGGGTCGGACCGCGCCGACCCGCGGGGGGCGCGGGTCGGACTTCGTCGACCCGCACCCATGCGGGTCGGACCGCGCTGACCCACGTCCGCATGGGTCAGACCGCTCCGACCCGCACCCCCTGCAGGTTAGCAGCGCCGATCACGCAGATACGAGCTCCAAACACATTTTGACGATTTCGAGCGGTTTTCTCAGGATTTATCTGTTCTAGGGGTTTCCAACCGACTTGATATCATCCACAAACATGGTTAGGCCATTATTGACTGAAGATATGACCAATCCATCATTCTTATCTGAAAACACTCCCAACCGAAGCCTATAAATACAGGCCTATGGGTTCATTTCACGGAGAGGAGATTAAGAGGGCGAAATGCTATCGATTTGGAGAGTGGAGCCACGAATTTACAGCGAGGGTTAGCAGATCTTAGTGAGTTCCTGTGCAAAAAGAGTGAAGTTTGAGAGATCTGAGACCCGTACCCTATTCCTCTGGATTTAAGCTTAGTCTTAATCTCGAGAAGAGCCGTAATCTCGCTTGGTCGAGATTATCGCTACAACAAATACTTCCTTCGTGAAGTAGGAGCTTTAATTCTATAATCTATCAACCAGATCTGATTCGCGGCGGTCCACGGATATCAACGTCCCCGACACAGGCAAAGATCCCACGCAAGTAGCGGGTGATAAACGTCTGTTGCGCTGTTTGACAAGAGATGTACTCTTTTCAATTTTGTCACACCCCGCTTCCTAAAATACCCGGGAATCGGAACGTGAACAAGCCCACGACGTATTAGGTTGAGTAGAAATGAATAATTAAACTCTTTCTACTCAATCTAATACGCTAAGCGTCAAAAATATAATATACGAAGTCACAGGTCCCCGATCACACATAGCAAGAATTTAATGACAACCCAGAATAAGAAGTAGACATATCATCAATGGTAAATCATCCCAGACAAAAAATATGGGTCAAACATGCCCTTATTACAAAACGGTCCAAATAAAATATAAAATACATAGTCCAATAGAAATAAAAGGTAAGTACTGCTAAAATAACTAGATCCAACACTAGACTAAAGTAAGATCCTGTAGAAAAGATCTAGCGCTCATCAACTACTACAGAAAGAAAAAGTCTAATCTTCAGATTGTTCTTCTGATCCATCTGGAAGTCCTCACCACTGCAAATCCTCTGGCTCCTGTACTATCCCGAACTGAGGCTGTTCACCTCCTAAATCTGACGTACACCAGAGATAAACAAGTGTACGTCAGGGTGCATGGCACACGGTAAGATCCCACAATGGAGAAATAAGAACAGTCGAACGACCAAAGCAAAAACAGTGATAATAATAATAATAGCTTGCAAATGAAATTACTAATAATCTAAATGCAATCTATCACTGAAATAAAATCATCAGAAGAATCTAAGGAAACCATCCAAGTGTCAAGATCACACAGCTAGCTAACAGGCTAATCATCCAAGTATCCAAATCATACAACTAGATGGAATTAGTACTTAAATACCTATAACTTGAGATGTAGTACGTCGAGCGAAATAATCCAAACAAGGAAACCCTCATGTATATACCTTATGTCTCAAATTGTAGATAATTAATTATTAATCCCGATCTATGTATGAACATAAATACAACTAGTCTACATCTACCAACAAAGTCCACCATAAAACACGCAAGCATATTATTCTTGTTTTACATGTTATTTGAATTGGGGAAGAATATTTTCATATATATAATCGGGTCCCCGTAAAGTCGTTTGGGGGCCGCCTTCAAGTCAAGTATTGGCCCTCTGGCCCATGTATATAACACTCATGATATCACGATAACAGGAAACTGTTGTGCCCGTTTATATACATGCTATATTCTCTGTCCAATTCCCCTTATAACCCTATGTTGTCAAATTAATTAAGCAACTGTACATGAAATATCGTGCACTAGCCACGGAGTTACCGTAGAATGACTTCTGTAAAAACTATGAAAATAACCGTGACTCGTAACATGTCTGATCAAGGGTGTATCGTCTAGTCAATACTATAGTAGGAATAAACAAGGAAACCTTATACTAAAATATCGATATCAAGGGTACAGCCATGCTTTGAAAGCACGCTTATACATCATACTTTTAACAGAATTCGTCTTCATGTACAGTCTCTCCTATTGGATAACAACTAAGTGATAACACAACAAACTTCCACATATCTATTCATGTCAAGCAATCCCACGCATGTAATACTATATCACAGACAAATCTAGAAATTGAATAACGAGTCACATAATAATTTACGATAAAACTAAGAATTAAAATAAAATAATCAAGGTTCGGGATCTTTCCTTGGGTTAAGGCAGCGGCGTTGCGAGGCTAAGCGGGTCTAGACAAGGGTTCTGCAGGTTCGTCGGCGAGGGTGTTCGACGCGGTTGACGAGGGCTGCTGGACGACAGAGGGGGTGGGGACTGCGATCGAAGGCAGCGATGACAGTGAGGCTATAAGGAGGAGGTGGTGTCGTTGGTCGCAGGGGCGACGACGGCGGTTGAAGGATCTCAATGTGGGGCTGATAGGGGTGACATCGGGCAGCTCGAGAGAGGGTGAAGGCAGTGGCAATGGTGGTCAACGACGGGGCAGTGTGATGGAGCTCGGGAGGCTAGTCGAGCGGGGAGTTGGGTGGGGCGTCGCTGGAGGTTTGGTGGTGGCGGTGTGGGCTGGTTCTGACGGGGCTCGCCGGCGATGGTTCGAGCAGCTGAGGTTGGGACAGCGAGTGGGGAGGTAGGCTGGAGGTCGGCCGAGGGATGGGGAAACAACGACAGAGGTGACGGCACGGGAAGAACGGGGATCTGGTTCGGGCGGGGCTGGACGTGGACGGCCAACGGTGGAAGCTGGGGTTCGTAGGGGTGAAGGACGGTGGGAGAAAGCGGTGGTCTGTTAGGGGTTGCGTCAGGGTCAGGGAGGCAGCCGTAGAGGCTGGAGGCGGCGAAGGGGACTGCTGCAGGGGTGGCTGGAGGTGGTGCACGCGGAGGAGGAGCAGGGCGGCGGCGTGGTCTCAGGCGGTCGTGGGCGTCGGGTGAATGGAGAGGGGGTGGTTTCGAAGGCTGGGGTGCGCGAGGGTTGCGGGTAGCTGGCCCGGTGGCGAGGGTTGTCGGAGGAGGTGGCCGGAGATGGGTTCGTGGGAGGACAGGATGAAGGTTGGGGTTTTGAGAGGGAGAGAGTTGACGTGAGAAAAGAGGAGAGATGATGGTGATTTGTGAGGTTATATGATAATATTTTTATATGTGTATATTTGATAGGAGGTACGGTGAGAGATAAGATTGATGTTGATGTGATTTTAAAAGAGATTTGGAGAGAGAAAAGATTTGATTATGGGAAAAAATTTGGGATTTGAGAGATAGAGAAGATTTGCACATGATTGTTGGGGAGTATATTTGATATGTTTTTGAATTTTGAAATTTTGAGAATAAGAGAAAATAGAAAGAATAATTTGTGGCTGGAGAAAATCATGGAGAGTGATTTGAGGGAATGAATGGGATGAGAGAGAGTACGAGGATTAGGGTTAGGGTAGTATACCTGCACGTGGTTGATAAAATAAGTGCGCGTAAAACTAATATCATCACGTATCAATAATATAATTCAAATATTCTATACGAAATTATGATAATCTTATAACGATTAATCAATTAATATTATCAGCCAAATATTAATAATCACTATCATTATACATATATGTTTGATTAAATTTTAATATCCAAATATTTAAAAATATTTTATTTATTATTTTTTTATACTAAAAAATATGTATCAAAAAATCACGGTTGTTACATCCTACCCCCTTAAAAAAATTCCGTCCTCGAAATTAAAATAAGAACCCAAGGATAGATATGAAACGATGTCCATAAGCAGAGGAGACAAAAATAGTGGGTAGCTCTGGAGTAAAAATTGCTGGAGTAGGAATGGAAGAAACAAGAGCCTTGCCTATTACATGAGGAGGTAAATGCAACTAAACTTAGCACTCATAAACAAGTCCTATTATGATACCATCAGGTAATTCTAAATAAAGAAAATTTTCATATGCAAGTAAAACTAAGAGTGAACAGTTCTTACCAGTGATAACCTGGTCGTTCGCCTCAGCTTCTACGGCCGTCATCATTAATGTCTGTCGTAAGGTTGTTGCCCTCGCGACTGCTAAAACACTTGTCTCTGCGGCCGGATCCTTGCTGAGCTGGTGCTGCTGGGCGAGGTGGAGCTGGAAGAGCTACCCAAATTGGAGGAGGTGGCAGATGGACCTGTTGCTTCTGCGGACAGATCGGACTAAAATGGTCGGAGGACCCACAGGTATAGCACAAACGAAGGCGCTAGCGGCATTCCTGCTGTGTATGCCCGAGATAGCCATAATAAGAACACATCACCGGGGACTGGCTATGAGACCACACTCCAGGATGTCGATAAGGATGAACCTGATGAAATGGCTGACGCTGAAAATGCTGCTGCCTCTGCGGGTTCTGTTGCTACCTCTAAGGAGGACGCTCGACATTCCTATTTGGAACTACGGGTACCTGCTCTGAATCACACGTGAGTCTTCAGGTTCCTTATGTACACTCTCAATCTCGCGAGCTGCATCTAGCACCGCATCATGGGTCGCCAAAGCTCTACCTGCCAAAGCCATCCTAATGTACTTGTCCAGACCCTTCTAAAACTGATGCCTCCTAATTGTAGGGTCTGTAACCAAGTGGGGAGCATATCGGTTCAAAGAAGAAAACTCAGCCTCGTACTCATCAACTGTTCGCCCTCCTTGCTTAAGCTCAACAAATCTACGTAGGAGTTCATCCCGAGCTGACTGAGGAAAATATTTCCTGTTGAAGCGCTCGACGAACGTCTCCCACAGGATGGGCCTCTCCAGATGTGTCTTCTCAGCTGCCCACCATATCCGAACGGTGTCGGTGAGCTAAATGTCCATCAGATCTACCCACTCTGCAGGGAGAATACGAGTCACCGTAAGGATAGTCTCTGTGACCATGTGAAATTCCTCTACAGCTAAAGGTCCCTCGGCACTAGAAAAGGAAGGAGGCTGCATATATCAAAACTCTCTAACTCCATGCTCCGCGCGAGGAGGAGGCTGGGGCTGAGGCTCCCGTTGTAGCTGCCCAGCCAAGAACTGCTGATTCACAACTAACCCATGAATCATCGCTAGAAGTTGGTTCGGGTCCACTTCCAACGGCGGGTCACTGCTACCGGACGAGTTACCATTGCCACGAGTCGTCACCATGGTTCTAAAGAAGGTGAGAATCAAGAGGAAAATTAAGGTTAAAATTAAAGTCAAAATCGGGTAAGTAAGTAGCTAAAACATAGTTTATTAAAATAATAGTATAAGGGCTTAAACCTAGTCTTATGGATGAAATATGATATGCGTCTAAGTTATCTGTCATATTCATACTAGTGAAAACTCGGGACCGTGAACTACATGGGCCACCAAAAAAACCTGACATGCCCCGCTTCCTAAAATACCCGGGAATCGGAACGTGAACAAGCCCACGACGTATTATGTTGAGTAGAAATGAATAATAAAACTCTTTCTACTCAATCTAATACGCTAAGTGTCAAAAATATAATATACGAAGTCACAGGTCCCCGATCACACATAGCAAGAATATAATGACAACCCAGAATAAGAAGTAGACATATCATCAATGGTAAATCATCCCAGACATAAAAATATGGGTCAAACATGCCCTTATTACAAAACGGTCCAACTAAAATATAAAATACATAGTCTAACAGAAATAAAAGGAAAGTACTGCTAAAACAACTAGATCCAACACCAGACTAAAGTAAGATCCTGTAGAAAAGATCTAGCGCTCATCAACTACTACAGAAAGAAAAAGTCTAATCTTCAGATTGTTCTTCTGATCCATCTGGAAGTCCTCACTACTGTAAATCCTCTGGCTCTTGTACTATCCCGAACTGAGGCTGTTCACCTCCTAAATCTGACGTACACCAGAGATAAATAGTTGTACGTCAGGGTACATGGCACACGGCAAGATCCCACAATGGAGAAATAGGAACAGTCGAATGACCAAAGCAAAAACAGTGATAATAATAATAATAGCTTGCAAATGAAATTACTAATAAACTAAATGCAATCTATCACTGAAATAAAATCATCAGAAGAATCTAAGGAAACCATCCAAGTGTCAAGATCACGCAGCTGGCCAACAGGGTAATCATCCAAGTATCCAAATCACACAACTAGATGGAATTAACACTTAAATACCTATAACTTGAGACGTAGTACGTCGAGCGAAATAATCCAAACAAGAAAACCCTCATGTACATACCTTATGTCTCAAATTGTAGATAATTAATTATTAATCCCGATCTATGTATGAACAGAAATACAACTAGTCTACATCTCATAAAACCAACAAAGTCCACCATAAAACACGCAAGCATATTATTCTTGTTTTACATGTTATTTGAATTGGGGAAGAATATTTTCATATATATAATCGGGTCCCCATAAAGTCGTCCGGGGGCCGCCTTCAAGTCAAGTATTGGCCCTCTGGCCCATGTATATAACACTCACGATATCACGATAACAGGAAAGCGTTGTGCCCATTTATATACATGCTATATTCTCCGTCCAATTCTCCTTATAACCCCATGTTTAAATTAATTAAGCAACTGTACATGAAATATCGTGCACTAGCCACGGAGTTACCGTAGAACGACTTCTGTAAAAACTATGAAAATAACCGTGACTCGTAACATGTCTGATCAAGGGTGTATCGTCTAGTCAATACTATAATAGAAAAAAACAAGGAATCCTTATACCGAAATATCGATATCAAGGGTACAGCCATGCTTTGAAAGCATGCTTATACATCATACTTTTAACAGAATTCGTCTTCATGTACAGTCTCTCCTATTGGATAACAACTAAGTGATAACACAACAAGCTTCCACATAGCTATTCATGTCAAGCAATCCCACGCAGGTAATACTATATCACAGACAAATCTAGAAATTGAATGATGAGTCACATAATAATTTATGATAAAACTAAGAATTAAAATAAAATAATCAAGGTTCAGGATCTTGCCTTGGGTTAAGGCAGCGGCGTTACGAGGCTAAGCGGGTCTGGATAGGGGTTCTGCAGGTTCTTCGGCGAGGGTGTTCGACGCGGTTGACGAGGGCTGCTAGACGACAATGGGGGTGGGGACTGCGATCGAAGGCAGCAACGATGGCGAGGCTATGGGGAGGAGGTGGTGTCGCTGGTCATAGGGGCGACGATGGCGGTTGAAGGATCTCGACGTGGGGCTGATGGGGGGGACGTCGGGCAGCTCGAGAGAGGGTGAAGGCAGCGGCAATAGTGGTCAATGATGAGGCAGTGTGATGGAGCTCGGGCGGCTGGTCGAGCGGGGAGTTGGGTGGGGCGTCGCTGGAGGTTTGATGGTGGCGGTGTGGGCTGGTTCTGACGGGGCTCGCTGGCGATGGTTCGAGCAGCTGAGGTCGGGACAGCGAGCAGGGAGGTAGGCTGGGGGTTGGCCGAGGGAGGGGGAAACAACAGCAGAGGCGGCGGCATGGGAAGAACGGGGATCTTGTTCGGGCGGGGCTGGAAGTAGACGGCCGGCAGTGGAAGCTGGGATTCGTGGGGGTGAAGGATGATGGGGGAAAGCGGTGGTCGGTTGGGGGTTGCGTCGGGGTCAGGGAGGCAGCGGTGGAGGCTGGAGGCGGCGAAGGGGACTGCTACAGGGGTGGCTGGAGGTGGTGCACGCGGAGGAGGAGCAGGGTGACAGCCTGGTCTCAGGCGTTCGTGGGCGTCGGGTGAAAGGAGAGGGGGCGGTTTCGAAGGCTGGGGCGGCGCTAGGGTTGGGGGTGGCTGGCGCGATGGCAAGGGTTGTCGTAGAAGGTGGCCGGAGTTGGGTTCGTAGGAGGATAGGATGAAGGTTGAGGTTTTGAGAGGGAGAGAGATGACGTGAGAAAAGAGGAGAGATGATGGTGATTTGTGAGGTTATATGATAATATTTTTAAATGTGTATATTTGATAGGAGGTACGGTGAGAGATAAGATTGATGTTGATGTGATTTTAAAAGAGATTTGGAGAGAGAAAAGATTTGATTATGGGAAAAAATTTGGGATTTGAGAGATAGAGAAGATTTGCACGTGATTGTTGGGGAGTATATTTTATATGTTTTTGAATTTTGAAATTTTAAGAATGAGAAAAAATGGAAAGAATAATTTGTGGCTGGAGAAAATCATGGAGAGTGATTTGAGGGAATGAATGGGAAGAGAGAGAGAGAGAGAGTGTATGAGGATTAGGGTTAGGGTAGTATACATGCACGTGGTTGATAAAATAAGTGCGCGTAAATATAATATCATCACGTATCAATAATATAATTCAAATATTCTATACGAAATTATGATATCTTATAACGATTAATCAATTAATATTATCAGCCAAATATTAATAATCATTATCATTATACATATATATTTGATTAAATTTTAATATCCAAATATTTAAAAATATTTTATTTATTATTTTTTTTATACTAAAAAATATGTATCGAAAAATCACGGTTGTTACATCCTACCCCCCTTGAAACAAATTCCATCCTCGAAATTAAAATAAGAACCTAAGGATAGATATGAAACGATGTCCATAAGCAGAGGAGACAAAAATAGTGGGTAGCTCCGGAGTAAAAAGTGCTGAAGTAGGAACGGAAGAAACAAGAGCCTTGCCTATTACATGAGGAGGTAAATGCAACTAAACTTAGCACTCATAAACAAGTCCTATTATGATACCATCAGGTAATGCTAAATAAAGAAAATTTTCATATGCAAGTAAAACTAAGAGTGAACAGTTCTTACCAGTGATAACCTGGTCGTTCGCCTCAGCTTCTACGGCCGTCAGCATTAATGTCTGTCATAAGGTTGTTGCCCTCGCGACTGCTGAAACACTTGTCTCTACGGGGAAGAGGCCCTGCTCGGGGGTAGGATCCTTACTGAGCTGGTGCTGCTGGGCGAGGTGGAGCTGGAAGAGCTGCCTGAATTGGAGGAGGTAGCAGATGGACCTGTTGCTTCTGCGGACAGATCGGACTAAGATGGTCGGGGGACCCACAGGTATAGCACAAACGAAGGCGCTGGCGGCATTCCTGCTGTGTATGCCCGAGATAGCCACAATAAGAACACATCTCCGGGGACTGGCTATGAGACCGCACTCCAGGATGTTGATAAGGATGAGCTTGATAAAATGGTTGACGCTGAAAATGCTGTTGCCCCTGCGGGTTCTGTTGCTGCCTCTGAGGAGGACGCTCGACATTCCTATCTGGAACTATAGGTACCCTACTCTGAATCACACGTGAGTCTTCAGGTTCCTTATGTAAGCTCTCAATCTCGCGAGCTACATCTAGCACCGCATCATGGGTCGCCAAAGCTCTACCTGCCAAAGTCTTCCTAATGTACTTGTCCAGACCCTTCTGAAACTGATGCCTCCTAATTGTAGGGTCTGTAACCAATTGGGGAGCATATCGGTTCAAAGAAGAAAACTCGGCCTCATACTCATCAACTGTTCGCCCTCCTTGCTTAAGCTCAACAAATCTACGTAGGATTTCATCCCGAGCTGACTGAGGAAAATATTTCCTGTTGAAGCGCTCGACGAACGTCTCCCACAGGATGGGCCTCTCCAGATGCGTCTTCTCAGCTGCCCACCATATCCGAGCGGTGTCGGTGAGCTGAATGTCCATCAGATCTACCCACTCTGCAGGGGGAATAAGAGTCACCGTAAGGATAGTCTCCGTGACCTTGAGAAATTCCTCTGCTGCTAAAGGTCCCTCAGTACCAAAAAAGGAAGGAGGCCGCATATATCGAAACTCTCTAACTCCATGCTCCGCGGGAGGAGGAGGCTGGGGCTGAGGCTCCCGTTGTAGCTGCCCAGCCAAGAACTGCTGATTCACAACTAATCTATGAATCATCGCTAGAAGTTGGTTCGGGTCCACTTCCAGCGGCGGGTCACTGCTACCGGACGAGTTACCATTGCCACGAGTCGTCACCATGGTTCTAAAGAAGGTGAGAATCAAGAGGAAAATTAAGGTCAAAATTAAAGTCAAAATCGGGTAAGTAAGTAGCTAAAACATAGTTTATTAAAATAATAGTATAAGGGCTTAAACCTAGTCTTACGGATGAAATATGATATGCGTCTAAGTTCTCTGTCATATTCTTACTAGTGGAAACTCGGGACCGTGATCGGAACCATGACCTGCGTGGGCCACCAAAAAAACCCTCACGCCCCGCTTTCCAAAATACTTAGAATCGGAACGTGAACAAGTCCGCGACGTATTAGATTGAGTAGAAATGAATAATAAAACTTTTTCTACTCAATTTAATACGCTAAGTGTCAAAAATATAATATACGAAATCACAGGTCCTCGATCACACATAGTAAGAATATAATGACAACCCAGAATAAGAAGTAGACACATCATTAATGGTAAATCATCCCAGACATAAAAATATGGGTCAAACATGCCCTTATTACAAAACGGTCCAACTAAAATATAAAATACATAGTCCAACAGAAATAAAAGGAAAGTATTGCTAAAACAACTAGATCCAACACCAGACTAAAGTAAGATCCTGTAGAAAAGATCTAGCGCTCATCAACTACTACAGAAAGAAAAAGTCTAATCTTCAGATTGTTCTTCTGATCCATCTGGAAGTCCTCACTGCTGCAAATCCTCTGGCTCCTGTACTATCCCGAACTGAGGCTGTTCACCTCCTAAATCTGATGTACACCAGAGAAAAACAGGTGTACTTCAGGGTGCATGACACACGGCAAGATCCCACAATGGAGAAATAGGAACAGTCGAACGACCAAAGCAAAAACAGTGATAATAATAATAATAGCTTGCAAATGAAATTACTAATAATCTAAATGCAATCTATCATTGAAATAAAATCATCAGAAGAATCTAAGGAAACCATCCAAGTGTCAAGAACACGCAGCTAGCCAACAGGGTAATCATCCAAGTATCCAAATCACACAACTAGATGGAATTAGTACTTAAATACCTATAACTTAAGATGTAGTACGTCGAGCGAAATAATCCAAACAATGAAACCCTCATGTATATACCTTATGTCTCAAATTGTAGATAATTAATTATTAATCCCGATCTATGTATGAACAGAAATACAACTAATTTACATCTCATAAAACCAACAAAGTCCACCATAAAACACGCAAGCATATTATTCTTGTTTTACATGTTATTTGAATTGGGGAAGAATATTTTCATATATATAATCGGGTCCCCTTAAAGTCATCCGGGGGCCGCCTTCAAGTCAAGTATTGGCCCTCTGGCCCATGTATATAACACTCACGATATTACGATAATAGGAAAGCGCTGTGCCCGTTTATATACATGCCATATTCTTCGTCCAATTCCCCTTATAACCCCATGTTGTCAAATTAATTAAGCAACTGTACATGAAATATCATGCACTAGCCACGGAGTTACCGTAGAACGACTTCTGTAAAAACTATGAAAATAACCGTGACTCGTAACATGTCCGATCAAGGGTGTATCGTCTAGTCAATACTATAATAGTAAAAAACAAGGAAACCTTATACCGAAATATCGATATCAAGGGTACAGCCATGCTTTGAAAGCACGCTTATACATCATACTTTTAATAGAATTCGTCTTCTTGTACAGTCTCTCCTATTGGATAACAACTAAGTGATAACACAACAAGCTTGCACACAGCTATTCATGTCAAGCAATCCCACGTAGGTAATACTATATCACAGACAAATCTAGAAATTGAATGACGAGTCACATAATAATTTACGATAAAACTAAGAATTAAAATAAAATAATCAAGGTTCGGGATCTTGCCATGGGTTAAGGCAGCGGTGTTGCGAGGCTAAGCGGGTCTGGACAGGGGTTCTGCAGGTTCGTCGGCGAGGGTGTTCGGCGGGGTTGACGAGGGCTGCTAGACGACAGAGGGGGTGGGGACTACGATCGAAGGTAGCGACGATGGCGAGGCTATGGGGAGGAGGTGGTGTCGCTGGTTGGAGGGGCGACGACGATGGTTGAAGGATCTCGATGTAGGGCTGATGGGGGTGACGTCGGGCAGCTTGAGAGAGGGTGAAGGCAGCGACAATGGTGGTCAACGACGGGGCAGTGTGATGGAGCTCGGGTGGCTGGTCGAGCGGGGAGTGTGGTGGGGCATCGCTGGAGGTTTGGTGGTGGCGATGTGGGTTGGTTCTGACGGGGCTCGCCGGCGATGGTTCGAGCAGCCGAGGTCGGGACATCGAGCGGGGAGGTAGGCTGGAGGTTGGCCGAGGGAGGGGGAAACAACGGCAGAGGCGACATCACGGGAAGAACGGGGATCTGGTTCGGGTGGGGCTGGACGTGGACGGCTGGCGGTGGAAGCTGGGGTTCGTGGGGGTGAAGGACGGTAGGGGGAAAGCGGTGGTCGGTTGGGGGTTGCATCGGGGTCAAGGAGGCAGCAGTGGAGGCTGGAGGCGGTGAAGGGGACTGCTGTAGGGGTGGCTAGAGGTGGTGCACACGGAGGAGGAGCAGGGCGGCGGCATGGTCTCAGGCGGTCGTGGGCGTCGGGTGAAAGGAGAGGGGGCGGTTTCGAAGGCTGGGGCGGCGTGAGGGTTGCGGTTGGCTGGCACGATGGCGAGGGTTGTCGGAGGAGGTGGCCGGAGATCGGTTCGTGGGAGGACAGGATGAAGGTTGAGGTTTTGAGAGGGAGAGAGATGACATGAGAAAAGAGGAGAGATGATGGTGATTTGTGAGGTTATATGATAATATTTTTATATGTGTATATTTGATAGGAGGTACGGTGAGAGATAAGATTGATGTTGTTGTGATTTTAAAAGAGATTTGGAGAGAGAAAAGATTTGATTATGGGAAAAAAATTTGGGATTTGAGAGATAGAGAAGATTTGCACGTGATTGTTAGGGAGTATATTTGATATGTTTTTGAATTTTGAAATTTTGAGAATGAGAGAAAATGGAAAGAATAATTTCTGGCTGGAGAAAATCATGGAGAGTGATTTGAGGGAATGAATGGGAAGAGAGAGTACGAGGATTAGGGTTAGGGTAGTATACATGCATGTGGTTGATAAAATAAGTGCACGTAAAAATAATATCATCACGTATCAATAATATAATTCAAATATTCTATACGAAATTATGATAATCTTATAACGATTAATCAATTAATATTACCAGCCAAATATTAATAATCACTATCATTATACATATATATTTGATTAAATTTTAATATCCAAATATTTAAAAATATTTTATTTATTATTTTTTTATACTAAAAAAATATGTATCGAAAAATCACGGTTACAAATTTTCATTGTATAAGGAGATCTTATAAAAAGATCGACCTTTTCTTGTTCATTTGAGTTTATTGTAACGACCAAAGTTGTAATAGATTCGATGGCAATAAAAACAACAACTTTGAACCAAACACTATACTTATGTGTTGTTGATTCCACTAGAGATATATTATTGTGATGATGAAACGTGTTGTTGCACAGTGTTGGTGCATGACAGGTTTAATATCCTTAGGTTCACCTTGGACTGCAGCCTTGTATGAAACTAAAGGTGTCACAGTCAGCTTCATGCTTTGGTTTTATTCTAAGGGCATAACAAGGTCTTATATGCTGGAGTCGATCGAGTCGATAGCGTGCCTCGGTTTTATCCCGAATGGGTACCAAGGTATTTCTAGTCGAAGTCGACCAAGTTGATGGCGTGCCTTGGTTTTATCGTGTCTGGGACCAATGTCTTT
>BQKN01000306.1:364686-404414 GCA_022839385.1 Asparagus kiusianus
TTTCACAAACCCCCCCCTTGTACCTTTTTTTTGGCGCGGAGCTGGGCTCGACCGGGTGCTGCTCGTCCCCCCTGACCAAAATCTACCCTCTCTCCCGCCGAAGAAATCTCGCCGTCAACAGTCCACGAAAAATATCGTAACTTTCCAATCTCTTCTCATGGAGGAATCCGAATCAAACGAACCTCAGCTTCAGATCCCGAGTCCTCCGGCGACGGCGCTGCCGAAAGAACCGTCGTTCTCGCGGTGGAGCGTCGACGAGCAGCACCCGGTCGAGCCCAGCTCCGCCGCCGAAGAGAAGGAAGAACCCGAGGATTTTGATCTCCCGCTGCTTCGATCTGAATCGGAGTCAGAGAGCCCTAGATCCAACGAGTTCAGGCAGCGGAGCGGGATCGGCAAGGGTTACGCCGCTTTAGATATTGGCATCGGATTGCGCACCAGCGAATCCATGGATAAGCTCGATTCTTTGGGGAATTCCTCGAGCTCGTTTTCGGCTGTAGTAGTACTCAGAACTCTGTTCTTTATACTTGTTTGGTATACATTTAGTACTCTTTTGACGCTGTAAGTGCTGCATTATCCGCAATTTAACTAATTTTTTTTGTAAATTTTTATTTGCTAAAAATAACCAGCTTGTATTTTTTTTTTGGTTGTAGGTATAACAAGACATTGTTGGGTGATCATTTGGGAAAATTTCCCTTGCCTTTGATGATGAATACCGTCCATTTTGGGATGCAAGCTGTGCTGTCCAATGCCGTTGTTTGTTTCCAGTTGAGGTGTTGTGAGAGCAGTCAGGGCCCGACGATGATGTGGAAGGATTATTTTATGAGAGGTATAGCTATTTTTTGAAATGTATCCAGTTTGAATCGTGAAGGATTTGGTAGTGAGTTTGATTATACTAGATATTTGATTTTTGTAGTTGTGCCTACGGCATTGGGAACTGCACTGGATATAAACCTCAGCAATGCTTCGCTTGTGTTCATATCAGTGACATTTGCGACAATGGTAAGATATCATTAAATGTTGAATTTAATATTCTTTTATATGTCGTGACTTTTTTTTGATCTTTACATCCTATTTGCAGTGTAAATCTGCTTCTCCAATATTCCTCCTGGTGTTTGCTTTTGCATTTAGGTGAGTTCCAATGTGTCAACATTTCTTTTAGACTGTAATGAGTAATTAACTTTAAACAATTCAGTCTTAGTGTGTGGCCTAAATTTTCAATAAGATAAGATATCAGGAAAGCATTTGACCGAAAAAAATTAAGTTGTATACTTGTATGTAAGTGCATCTAATACTAACTTAATAACAAAAGCTATCTACTGAAGCTATTAATCAATCCTATTTAAACCCCATATCCAACAATTCTTTTCAGTAATCCCTCGATTGTTACATCTTTAGCGCTGTTGTTTCTTTCATGGAGTCAATTACATAATGCACTTTCACATTCTGATTATCTGACGAATTATCGGGTCAATTACTTGCATTATGTTTTCTTTTATTGTTGTTATAGTAGTTTAGTTTATTATTTCCCTCAAGTTGTATTAACTTGGACCATCCTGTTTCGGTCTATTATTCGTTATGTGGGGCCGTAGCTTGAGTTGTGATGTAGAATGTTATCTGGGGACCAAACCGAACATGTCTTATTTAACTTGTCACTTTTCTGTTTGATCTTTGTTCTATAGTATCTTAAAGAATTTCTCTCACTTTCCCAGGCTGGAGAGTCCAAGCATTAAGCTTCTAGGTATCATATTAGTCATCTCTGTTGGAGTTCTTTTAACAGGTATTTTCTAATTGACTGCATTCCCGTGTTGTTATTACCTAATTAAATTTATAGGAAATAATTGAGATAAATAATTATTTGTACAGATTACTAAATGAACCTCTGATTCTTATACTTGACAAGTATTATGAGTATTTCCCTCCCATTTTGGGGTGAGGAAGTTCGTGTTTTGTTTTCCGTCCTGCAAATCTTGACCTAATCTGCAAAGTTGCTTCTAGCTAGCTTCTCACGATGAATATATAAGTTTTGCTATATCTGCATCTGTGTACACATGTTGTGTGCATATTTAAGTATAACTCAGAACCCCTATTATCTTTTCTAGTGTGATACCTCGTTTAACTCTTGGATGGTTGGCTTCTTCATGTTAATATTAATTGTTTATTCAGTTATTAAAATTTGAGTTATGCAGCTTTTGAATTCATTCAACATTATTGCTTTTTTTTTTCTGTTTCTATTAATGTTGGCTGCTTAGGGTGTAGCAATTGAATCGTCTTATACAAGCGCGATGTAGCCAAAGTTTTAAATATCGGATATAGGGGAAAAATCAGACAGCCAAAATCCATACCGGATTGTAGATATTGGGGATATGTATTAAATATCGGAATGCCATATCGGATGATATTCATATATGATATAATATAATCTAAATATACTTAATGAAATGGATGTAGCTGATAGAGAGAGGATTTTGTTGATTGGTGTAAGCTCTAGAACAAATTCTGAGTCCTTGAAATGTTAGACTCTAATATGATCCACGAGAAAGATGCTGGATCAACTGATTGAGAACTGAATTCTGGAAAACATGATTAATGAGGATATGTAACAGAAAGTAGAATTGATTTGAATACTATGTTACTTATATCACATAATATGCTTTTACTGATGGTTGGATTTAGATCATATGATGCTTATATGTGATTGAATCAAAGAAAAAATAAATTCAGTTGTGATGAATGTTGAGGCAATTGTAGTTTTCTTCTAGAGTTGGATAAGTAGAGAAGCATAAGCTGAGATGATTTGGTCATAGTACAAACATGTAAACCATATGAACTTACCGGAATTTGACATTGGAATAAAGGATGTCAGCAAGAAAAAGTGGAATTAGAATATGTTAATATGTTATGCTTAGTATTGCCATTTAGTATTTCTTGCTTTTTCATATATATTACACTTTGTATCACTGCTTAATTTATTTCTTTAGCCAAGATAAAATTATATAATGTCATTAGTAAAATAGATATATATTCTTTGAGAGCTTCTGAAATTGTTACGTGTAGGATACTGTATATTTGTCTCGTCAGCAGTCATGCTCTTACTTTTACATAATTTAATATTATTTTTATGAAAAATGTGTTGGTCAATTGACATTTGTCTCAGTTACCAAGGAGACTCAATTTGAGTTCTGGGGATTCCTTTTTGTTATGCTTGCTGCCGTTATGTCAGGATTCAGGTGGTGTATGACTCAGATTCTTTTGCAGGTTTGTTATGTACTTCTGCTTGTAACACCTTTTACAATATCTGTAGGTCAAAATTATTTGATTGACAACATTGATCTTCAGACCAAAAAAATAAATAATATTATCCTTGTCTTCCCCATCTAAGTTGTCACTTTTCTTTTCCTTTACATGTGATATTTGGATGCATGAAGAAAGAGTCTTATGGTAAGCAACACATATCAGCTTCTTTTAAATTCATTGCAAAAACCGAATGCACCATATGGTTTAAGCGTGGTTATAAACTTCCTGTCTACTCATATCAATAACTCAATCATGTCAGCAATACATATCTCAGCATAGAGTAGTACTGAGTTAACCTGTTGATGATTCCCTTATTGGTTTAGTTGGCCTGTATCAAGAACTTAGTCTTGTTCAGTCAAAAGAAAAAGAACTTGGTCTTGTTGGCTTTATAAAATTGGGAACGTGTTGAAAGCTCTAATATAGGAGATTGACTCACTGGCATGGAACTTTGAAAAGATCCTCCAGACAGCAATGCAGTTAATTCATTTAATTTGGTTACATGCTTGGCAGGTCTGAGGAATCCCATCACTCTGATGAGCTATGTCACTCCCGTAATGGCAGTGACTACTGCAATTGGCTCACTTGTGCTAGATCCTTGGCATAATCTGAGCGAAAATAAATATTTTGATAGTTCAACTCACATTATATGGAGTTGCCTGCTAATGCTTCTGGGAGGAGCATTGGCATTTTTGATGGTGAGAAAGTATGGCAAACTCTGGTTGCGAGTTAAATTCATTGCTTTCTGAAGTTGGCTTATTAATCATTTTTTTTCTGCTGAGGTTACTAATGAGCAATTTATCTCATTTTTTTTGGCTTTTTGCTAAACCAATTTCACATATCTGTTTTGCAGGTTTTAACTGAATATATTCTTGTTTCAGCAACTAGTGCAATAACAGTAATGGTTGCTGGTACTGTCAAGGAAGCCGTCACTATTTTGGTAAATTTGCCTTTCTTAGCATGTTTCTAACTTCTCATGCTTCCTTTCTGTTTACAACAACAACAAAGCATTTATCCAAAAATTTAGAGGTTGGCGACATGAATCCTAATTTTCTATTCTTTGCTATAGGGGTCATCTCGTTCTTACCTTTATGCGTCTGCAAAAGAAATTGCTGCTTTTAGTTATCTCATGCATTACATCTGAAAATTTTATATTGACACATGTCTCGACAGACATGTTCTATCACAAAACTAATAATGATATCTTATGTTTTCTTGTAATTTATCATCAAGGGCATAATAAAACCTCATCTATGACTTAAGATCTTTCTAAAGAAATATGTTTCAAACTAGAAACAATTATTTCAACATATTCTAAGATGCCTGAATTAGAGAGACCTTGCTAAGCTTAAAGTCAGATGGCATATTTCATTTTAAACATTAATATGTTTACTTAAATGTACTTTGCGTGAACTTTATGAAAACGATAATTTAATTCCCACAAACTTAATATATGTAACTTTGCTACTGCAGAGGACTGTGCTGTATGATTGGATAATTAGTTAGGTACCATGAAGAAACTTTGTTTTCTCTGATGTTGAATTTTCTCTAAGCTTGCACCATTTGAAATTTTAAGCATTTTGGCTATTTTATAGGGATAGTTTAAAAGTTGAGGCTTAGGCGTCTTGCCAGTTCACTGGCTGGGTGATTAATCTTGCATATTCTAGTTTAAGCATCAACATCACATGTGTGAGCAACATTCTGCCTGAGATGCTATAAGACAAGGATATAAATATGCAAATCTAAATAGTTGTTTGGTCAAATGAAATATTTATACTGATTTAGATGGAGTAATAAAAGTAATTTGTTTAATGCAATGAAACAATTCAGTTTGGGTCAGATGCGAATTTCCTTTGTTTAGAGTATAACGTTAGAAGTATGGACTTTGTAATCACAACACTGAACGTTTTATATTATAAGATTTGTAAAATGTCTTTGAAGTATATTCTCAGTTGGACAATGGCCGGTAGTTGAAGTTGGCACATGAAGTGTTATAGAGCATGGTATGTCATCAGAAATTAACTGTTGAGTACGATGGACATGTTTTGATGAGTGCTACGTCATTTGTTTAAACTTTTAAATAATTCATAAATCCTTCTTTTTGTAACAACTATTAGAATATAAAACAGGTTCATAGTTATGGGGCAATTATTGAATAATCTTACCTACCTTTGTGAGTCTTACGCATATACCAGCTCTTGTTTTAGTTGGCCAACAGCATTGATAAATGTATCATCTCCTTTGGTGTTTTGGTTGTATATTGATTTTCGGTGATGATTACATGATTACATCTAGTGGATTAGGTTAATAATTCTATGAACCTTAACTGGAATACTTAATTCTTCAGGTTATTAGATTGTGATTATCATTATACATCCATAACCATTCTTGTGTTTGCTTTTTTTCCCGAAGGGTCCACCTCATAGGCTCATACACTTTAAAGAGTGGAACTTTTCCTTTGGAAGTAAAATCAAGTACAAGTTTTCATCTTTTTCTTTTAAATTAAGTATTGATGGATGGTAGGTAAGAAACTATTTACATATTCAAGAAATTAAGTATGATTTCCAGAAACTCATGCAAGAGTTTTTCAGGTTGCTGTATTCTACTTCCATGACCAGTTCACCTTGTTGAAAGGAGCTGGGCTTTTCACAATAATGGTTGGGGTTGGTTTATTCAACTGGTACAAGTAAGTCAATATGTCGTTCCTGTGGTTTTATGACTAGTGCATTTCCTTACCTTGTCATTGCTTATATTTGCTAATATTTGGGTCTAAAACCTTCTTTACTTCTGACGTAAGATTTATTTACATGATGCTTAGGTTTCAATTTTAGAATCCTTATGGATAGCGTTTTGTCCTTTCAGTAAGCTTTTATGGGTCTAATGCATAAAGAAGTTTTGATATGAGGTTTCTGTCTATAATTTTTCTTCCCTAATTTTCAGGTACCAAAAATTAAACAAAGGCCACCAAACTAGTCGAAATGGAGAAATGAACTCAACTTTCAATGGAGCTGCCAAATATGTCATTCTTGATGAGGACATATTGGATACTGATACATGACATCATCCTCTGCAACATGTTTTAGAAGTAACAGGTAGAATCTCCTTGTATATCTGCTCATGGAAAAATCTAGTTTATGACTGAATTTTTCCTTGAATTCAACTTCCTATTCTTTCATAAACACCACTTGATTATGCTACCTGGGTTCATATGTAGATAAAGTTGGTTAATAAGATTAATGATTATAGTTACTTCAGCTGTCTGGTGTTTGTAGTTACATAATAAGTAGAATTCACTAGTTTATATTAACTACTTGAGTTCTTGTATGGATAAAGTCAGGTAAAATGGAAAATTCTAGTTAATGTTTTCATTTTACTTTTCTGAAATTCAACATCCTATTTTTCATAAACATAACTTGATTATGCTGTCTGTCTGGGTTCATATGTACATGAAGTTGGTTTATATGGTTAATGATTGTAGTAATGATTCAGCTGTCTGGTGTTTGTAGTTATGTGATTAGTAGGGTTTCACTAGTTTATATCATCTACTTGAGCTCTTATAGGTGTAAAATCAGGTAAAGCAATTATAATTATTGGTAAAGATCTAGCTTGTGGATTCATGCTAAGAGGGACAATGATGTCTCTTTTTGCATTGCTTTCAAATGTTTTGCATCTTATGCTTCATAAATCATAACTGATGTCACGTGTGTGAGGAATTTTTCCCCCCCCAAATAGAAGTTTACATCTTATGCTTCATAAGTGAAATTTCATGTGCTTCATAACAAAAGGTTGTTGTTGCAATAGTGAATAGTCATACATAATTTGATAATTTTTAGGATTTGAGCTTATGTGCTTCAATTGGCATCTGCTCTATATCTTCGCTTAGGAAGAGCACTTAAGATTTACACTACTGTGAAATTGTTATTTTGGAGGTAAACAAAGGAAGACATCATTAACCTTAGGTCCTTAACAAAAATCATGAAAACCTTGGAATCTTCGTTTCATCTATAGTTGCTTCTATGGTTTTTTCTGTTGTGCGTACGACACTTAAAAAAAGAGTGGTTGAAAATCTCATGATGATACCGGTTGATTAGTTGAAAGTAAACCAGCCAATTAATAGAGCTAGTCCTTCAACAACGTGAAGAAGAAAATGCACTTAAATTGAACCCTCACCAATTGGATGATCTAACAACTTAAGGCTATAAATTTTCCCATCCACCTTAAAGAGCACTAACTTGATAACAGATGCAGATAAAGTTCAAAGTGATTGATTTCTTATTTGCTTACGATTATTATGGCAGCTACTCAGCCAAGCAACTTTAATAGCTAAGAAAACGCTGTCATCTGTTGACCAAACATCATATTTCTCTATTCTGCTTCATCTGTTAAATGACACACTGCATGACTTTCCAGTCTGCTTATATTATTGTTTTATCATTCCTTCAACTGGTTGAACCTTTTATTAATGAAATAATAAATCAAAAGGTCAATAATTAGTTACCAATATACATTCTTATAACAAAGGAGTTCCTTGATGACACTAGATTGTTTTTCCTAGATGCTAAATCATCATTAAAATCATCATTATCTTGAAATCTAAGAAGTGTCCATAAAATCTTGTCTCCAACATTAATCCTTATGCTAGCTCTGGTATTTACCTAAACTTAAATGTCTATTTAGTAGCATATGACAAGCTTGTTCTGCTTTTACTAGTTGCTGGAGATCATATGATGAACATTCTCCTGAGGAATATATTCATCCATTTTTTCCCCGCAGGTATTTACCTTAAATGTGAAATCACGTTCGCATGAGGAATGTTTCATCCATTTTTCTCCCGTTGGTATTTACCTCAAATGTGAAATCACATGGAATTCTTATGGGCTTGCACTACTTCGATTAAAAATTTTGAATAAAGTGTAAGCTCGTACATGTATAGAGCTAAATTACAGTGGACATCACAAGAAAGCGAAGGTTATTCGATTGTTGTTTGTATGAAATCCAAATATGTTGTATATTAGAAATGTATTTGTTGTTTATTTATTCTCTTGATCAATTGATCTTTCAGAAAGTCATTTTCTGTATGTCCGAGGACAACAATGTACAGATTGAGAACATTTTGTATCCCATATATTTGTCATTTTGTATCAGTGAGATCTGCATCCAAGCTGTTGTAAGAAGAAACAATTTTTAACATTATCCGAATGCCATTAATATTGAAATTATTAATCAAGATATTATGGATATCTTGTCTCCTTGACTGTAGTGTGCCACTTAACTGAAGAACTTATTTCTCAAATGTTAAGGTATGGCGCAAAGAGTTTATATCACATTCAGATGAGTACAAATTCTAACAGAACACTGCACCTGTCCCCTTGTTTGCACGGCAGAGCAGTCTAGACATTTACTGTTCCTTTATATGGCTCACATGTTCTTATATGGGATGTTTAGAGGGGACCTATATTTGACTAACGGTGTGTTTGCCTACTCCAAAATAGTACAAGTTTAAACTGGTTTTTGCTTAACTAGGTAAGAGTTGATCCATATTAGAGGTGGCTCAAAACAAAACTAGTTTAGAAGCTTAAATTTGGACGAGAGAAAACTACTTAGGCACAGTTATAGTCCCAGTTAGAGGATTTAATCCCAAAAAAGTCAGCCACTCTATTTGAACATTTAATCCAAAAAACGATCTGTTTTGAACTTATTTGCAAAAACCGACCTGGTTTAAGCCTTGGCGCTGAAACCAGATCGGTTTTTGTGAAAAAGCTTTTGAAACTTTTCAGGAGTTGAACTCTCGTGAAGTTTCATATTTCAAGTTTTTTTTGAACTATGAAATTTCACGGGAGTTGAACTCCCGTGAAGTTTAGCATATTTACTAAACTTCACGGGAGTTGAACTCTCGTGAAGTTTCGGAATTTTTTTTTTCAAAAACCGACTTGGTTTCAGCGCCAGGGCTAAAACCAGGTCGGTTTTTGAAAATAAGTTTAAAACAGGTCTTTTTTGGGATTAAATGTGGAAATAGGTTGGTTTTGAAAATTCGTCCAAAAACTATTTTTGGATAAAGATTTTATCCTAACCATATCTTTTCAAAGGATCCTCCATGAGTGGTGTAAAATATAATATTTTATCCATTATATATCTAATTTTAGGGTAATTTTAGAAAATGCTCCTCAATTGTAGAGTGATTAGCACAAAACTACTCTTGAGTCTTAAAGATTAGAGAAAACTCCTTGAACATTGGGGATGTTTACAAATCTACAAAAACTGCTTGAACTTTCAAAAAGTTCCACCTACTGAAATATTTTTTTTAAAAAAATAGGGTTTTTAGATATTAGGCCCTCAACAAGTCTTAAGTAATTCCATGTTTTTCTCTCAAATCTTTAAAATTGCTTATTAGTCCTTGAATCCTATGGAGTCTTGCAAATTTGCCCTTGTTCCTCTGTTAGTTTTGTAGTTAAAATTTCATAATTGGGTTAAATCCTAGCTTGACACCCTCAATTTCAAATTTACCCCTCAGTTAGAGGATTCTGTACATTTTAGCGGGGCTATGGTAGTTGGGAAGCTTAGAATTGAGTTTGGCTGACTTTTTTCGACCATTGGAGAAGATGATCTCAGTGAAATTATTTTTTTAACGGAATGTTGGCTTTCAACTAGTTAATAAACAGGCAGAGAGGTAAAACAAGAACTTCTTCTTTAGTGGTTAGAGTTGAGGGAATATCCCTTCAAATCTAATATGAGTTAGCTAGAGGGATCAATTTGGAAAACACCAAAGGATTTGAGGGAGTAATACATAATTATTTGGCTAAAAACTTCCTAACTCACCTTGTCTTCCAAATTGTTCCTCTCATTTTTCTTTGTTCTCTCTTCTTTTGATAAACTAAACTCTAGAGTTGATCTTATGTCGACCTTGGTGGATGTCCACCAAACATTTTAGCCACTCATTTATATATATAAAAAATATTTTCATATCTTTCATGGATCCCTAGTTAACATCAATGGCTAAAAAGTTTGGTGGATAACTTTTTGCTATCTACTTAAGTTGACACAAATTTTGCTCCTAAACTCTAGATTGAATTTTGTTACTAAATATAGATTCTAAAGCAAAATCTTTTGAGTTTAACCTTCCCAGATCTTGCCATGTCAGCTCTTCTCTTCTCAATTTTTTTTCGTCATGTGTACTCAATCTAAGCCATCCATCCTAATATTCATCTCACTGTTAATATTTATTACGGAATCTTATTATTTAATTTTTTCCGAGATACCAAATTTCCAAACCGTGAGCTGTTTGGTTGGTTTCTTAAAATCAAAGAAAAGAAAATATGACCCCGGAGACCATTAAAAGTTGATTTCCATCCTTAAAAATAACTCACATCATCCAATAATATGGTGACAACTCATTTCATCTAATCTCCTTTTTTACTTTAAAGGGTCTGTTTGTTTGCCTAAAAAAAGAGGGAAATCAAAGAAAATGAAACCTATTTCTAAGAAAAATAGGTTTTTGAATTGTTTGGTTGGCTAAAAAAAGAAGGAAATCAAAGAAATGAAGATGAGATGAGATGAGTTGTCACATTATTATTGGATGATGTGAGTGATTTTTTAAGAAAACTAGTTTTGATGTTGTTTGGTTGGCGAAAAAAGTAAGGAAATGAATTATAAGAAACCTATTTCTTGTAGTTTGTTATTTTCTTTTGTTTGGTTCATTCTTAAAAATAAGAAATGAAATGAGATGAGATGAGTTGTCATTGTATTATTGGGTGGTGTGACCCACACTTAAGAAAAGTGTTTTTACAACTTTTTGGGATGAAAGCAAAGAAATAAAATATTAATGAGATGAGGTGAATTGTTATAATATTTTATTGGATGATATGAGTTATTTGAAATGATAAGAAGAGATGAGTTGAGTGATGTTTGGATGAAAATAATATTTTATTAGATGTGATGGATGAGTTGTTAGATGAAAATAATATTTTATTAGATGTGATGGAGGAGTGGTTAGATGAAAATAATATTTTATTAGATGATGTGGATGAGTTGTTGGATGAAAATAATATTTTATTGGATGTTGTGGGTGAGTTTTAGGGATGAAAATAGAAAAAATAGTACTTTTTGAGATTTTCACCTTTTCCATTTCCATTTCTTAATTTTTAGGAAATAACCGAACAGACCCTAAGAATAAACCAAACACAAGAAATGGGTCACATCATCCATCTAATCTCATCTCATTGGGCTTTTTTGGGCTCAATGTTTTGTTTTGTTTTGTTCTTATTTCCGAGACATCTTTTGGTGATTTGGTTTCATTCCTCCATCTAGGAGTCACTGGCCAAATCACAATCAGATGTCTTTTATAAAAGTTTACATTCTGATTTATAATATATGATAGGGCAATCTGCCATATTTTCATTCAAAAAAAAAAAAATCATCCCTCTCATCTCATCTCATCTTTAAAAATGAGTCATATCATCTAATAATATGGTGACCACTTATCTCATCTCATTAAAATTTGATTTCCATCCATTTTCTCAAAAAAAAAAATCATAAAATGAGTTTTCCTAATTATGAGTCACATCATCCAATAATATAATGACAACTCATCTCATTTCATCTTTTTTTCTTAGTTTTAAGAATGAACCAAACACAAGAAAAGAACCTATTATAGAAAATAGATTTCTTATAATTAATTTCCTTATTTTTTCAGCCAACCAAACAACCTCAAAACAAGACATGAAATTTGTTTCTTAAAAAATCACCCACATCATCCAATAATATGGTGACAACTCATCTCATCTCATTTCATTTCTTACTTTTAAGAAGTGAACCAAACACAAGAAAACAACCTAATATAGAAAATATGTTTCATTTTCTTTGATTTCCTTGTTTTTTTCGCCAACCAAACAACCCCTAACCCTAAACCCTAGAATCCACCTCCGGCCAAATCCCTCCTCCTCCAATCCCTCCACTGATCCCTCCTCCTCACTTCACTACCGCCGCCCCCACTATCAACTATGAGATTTCCTAGGAGAGCAACCTCACCCGCGAGCGAGCACCAGAAGAAAGGTCGTCTAGGACCTCCTCCTCCAGCACCGCGCCTACGCCGTGGCTATCCCTACCAATGATGCCGGCGTCCGCTCCCGCCTTCGTGAAATGGAGCGTGGGGAAGTAGATGGACAACTTGAGAAACTTATGGAAGCTCATGAGGGAGAGCAGGTGAGAGGGATGAGGTTGAGGATGATTGGGTAGTTTTTGATATCTTTATCTTTATTAGGGTGTAAATTTTGAATAAATTTAGGGATTTTATTCATAGATTATTTAAATTTAAAAAAAACAGAGGGAAAATGATATGTTTGGTAAATTTTGATTCCTTTAGTTAACAATTTTGTTGTAAAAAAAAGATCTAAGGGATTTTAGCAATTCTTGTTAATGGCTGCGCATGCATCGGGTATATAAATCCTCTTCTACATCTTTGTTTGGGCAATCCGAAAACCTCATCCATTTTATTCTCGATATCATAGAGGTAGCCTTAAACTTTAGGGAAAATTGTATCGAAGCCCCAAAAACAGAAACTTCATGTGACGAGGCCCCTTGTATTTTGCCCCGTGTGGATAAGCCCCCAAAAGTACCGTTTAATATTTCAAGGCTCCTCCACGTCAGCGGTATACAAAATAGCGATTATATTTTGAAAAGAACCCGAAATTGCCATTCTCCTTCTTCCCCAGACGCTTAGATAGTCAAGTCCAATTAAATGTGAACTGATGAAAGAAATGGAGGGAAATTTCCCCCCTTTTTTCCTCTATCGTTTGCAATAACTATGTTAGTTCTCCATTACTCTCCTCAATCCCTCAAACCCAACGCTCTCATCTCCTCTCTCTCCTTTCTCTCTCTCATCTCCTCTCTCATCGTCGTTGTCACCTCCCCTTGCGACATCCAGCACCCTACCGCCCTCACCGTGGAGGCCTTCCGCCCCAGCAATGCGGACACAGCCGACGCTGGGGCAGTCGATGTCGAGGCTGCCGACACCGAACTCCTCTTGTTTTTGAGCGAGGAAGTACTGAAGAAGTTATTTCAGCTTGTGTACCGCCTGTTTATCCTCCAAGGTCTGGTCATGGGTGTAGGTGTAAATTTTGATCTCCTAAAACAGGGATTTCGTTTGTATTGATAAGAATAGCTTATTACAAACTAATGAATCGAAATTATAACAGAAGTGGAGGGAATGCCCTCCTTGTTTAACGTGGGGGCTTTCAGTAGCTATAGGACGCCTCGGTCGGTTCTCACATCGGATCTGCTTCCCTTGGACGATTCGATCGAGGTTGCTAGCGAGCTTCAGTACACAGTAGAAGCTCGGGTCGGTAGAGTTCGAATCTCCTGAGTTCTCAAACGGCGATCGGAGCCGAGAATCGAGGGTCAATGGTTTGATTAACTGATTGATTTAGTCAAAGGGATTCTAGACGAATTGCTCTTTAATTGTTCTTTTGAACTTTTCAATCTCGAACCCTTTTCCTGTTGCAGGAGAGGTTCTTAAATAGAGGGAGAAACGGCGTGGCTACTCCCTGAATCATGGGATGTGACCATGTACTGTTAGGAAATGCCATGCCTTTTGCTTGTACCATGAGCGGCTGCTTGATGGGCTCAGAACACTGTACTCCTTCCCTTCACGTCGTGAGGAGTGGGAAAGCCCATCCTTGTACGTGCTGTTGCGGCTGCCAGGTACTAGTTCGGTGAGCTTGTTGATTGCGGGCGGATTCAGCTCTTGACTCGTGCAGGCGAGGTGAGCTTCAATCGTGAGCATGCAGGCGGACTTGGCGACTACATAGATTTGACTGGTCGCTCATACTATGAGTAGCTACTTGATAGGCTCGGAGCACTGTACTCCTTCCCTTCACGTCGTGAGGAGTGGGAAAGCCTATCCTTGTACGTAGCATAGCGGCTGCCGAGTACACTAGCGATACTAAAGTTCGTAGGCGAATTTAACTTTCAACTCGAGTGGGCGAGTCGAGTAAACAGGCGAATTTCAGTCATTTGGATGATCTTGACTCGTTCGGGCGAGTCGAGTAAATAGGCGAATTTCAGTCATCTGGATGATCTTGACTCGTGCGGGCGAGTCGAGTTAACAGGCGAATTTCAGTCACCTGGATGATCTTGACTCGTGCGGGCGAGTCGATCATACAGGCGAATCTGTGATCAACAAATGCAAGTGAATTTGGTGACCGTGTGGTTTGGGTTCGCGCTAGTGAGTCAAACCCATGGGTGAGCCCTACCCTCAAATTGTGTGGGCGACTCCGATTCGCAGGTGAATTTCATGTAAGTCTGTAAAGGTAATTTTTACCGTCTACAAGACCCCCTTCAAAGTTCTCAGACCTTAACCAACTTGTGTGTAGTCTGGAATACTTTGAATAAAGAAGTCCCGGGCGGGTTAGGTCGAATTTAGCCCTCTTTAGGATTTTAGCAAACCCTCAGCTATCAACGGGTTTGACTTGCCTTTACCGATTACCGTTTGAATCGGGCTAGCAATACTATTCTCCTCAGTATGATGAGTTGTTGAATAGTTTCTCTTAGGCTTAATGCTAAGATTTTTGCTCTAACCCTAAGCCGCTTGAGGCGTGGGTTTGAGTGAGGCCATTCCATCGGCGGTTCGAAACTCTGGACGAGTCGTACTATTTGAAATTAGTTTTCAACGGCAAATGAATCGTTCAGGCGAAATTTAGTTTCGCAGGTGAAATTTGAAATTGTGGGGTCGAGCCATGTCTTCGCAGGCGAAACCCTTCCTTCAGACAGAATTCGATCTGGCGGGATGTGAGCCACTTGTTTGCCGATGAAGCTTTGTGCTTTCCAGCTAAGGCGGCGTGGGTCCGTCAGGTCGCATTAATTGTGATCTGACAATGTGACGTTAGCTTCGTGCACCTCGCTCGATGATGAATCATGGCCGTGGTTTTCGAATTCAACCGTTAGGTTCAGTCGGCAATTTCGGTTCGGGTCCCGGGTTTTGGCCGAGCCGTTTCCTATCTCGACGGTTTTTTCGTAATCTCAAAAGAGAACGAACTATTGAGAGTGATCTTGGTCGTTGATTTCGATCGTGGCCACGTCTCTTAACTGCCAATGCTCCACCTCTTGAGAGTGATTGTGGCCACGCAAGCATTTCCGCCTTTAAATAGGCTTTGTTCCCCTCCTTTAAGAGCTACCGTGCTCAGGAACTTCTACTCGCGTGAAAATTTTCTGGAGAGAAAGAAACTCCCACTTCGTCCCGACTCCCAGACATGGCGCCGAAATCCAAGAAATGCGTTCCAAAGGGAGGAGGTCCTGGACGTTATTCTGATCGCATCGTCGCTGGTACGATTGCCAGTGTGTCTGAGACGTGCTTAGGTAAGTCAAAAGGTTTGTCTGATGGCTTTGCATTGATTGCTGACGTTGGGTCGGGAGGATGAGCATCGCTCGTCTTCCTCAGTGGGCTCTGCCATTTTTTTGGCAGTTTCCCCGATTTGGATAAAATTGGCCTTTTTCAGGCGGATTCTGCATTCATTTGTAGAGGGTGACTTCTACCTTTACAGGCAAAGTCGGCCTTTATCGGGCGAAGGCGAATTCGTTCTTGACATGCGAGTTCAACTTTTGTCTGGTGAAGACGAATTCGGTCTATATAGGCAGATCTTGTCTTTGTCAAGCGGATTTTGCTTTTTGACAGGTGGATTTACATTCGTCTGGCGACTTTGCCTGTTTTGGCTTGATAGGCAGATTTACCCTTAGGGCGGATCCCGTCCTAATTATTTGGTTTTACCTTGCAGCGACCTTTTTTATGAAGCCCTTCCGAAGGGCGTGGCTATCGGTCTCGCCGAAGGTATAGGCTATACGGCGCCTCCTCGATTCCCTTTCCTGGATCTGGTACCCGTGTTTGCTACTGACAGGCCGGATGGATTGATCAAGAGAGTCACTGATGAGCACCATTTGACGTTGCGTGAGTTGACTACTGATGCGGTGTTGACAGACGAGGCTAGGACAAAGCTCAAAAAGCCTTAATTTTTGTTTGGTGATGCCCCGACTGATCCTTCAGCTTTATTGCTCAGGGAGAGCAGATGGCTCCGCGTAGGGGACGGGGTCCATTACTACCTTCCCAGCATGCCGAGAGGGTTCTCAATTATTGAGTTGCGGTCCCTTGCGGTCCCAAGAATGATGAACTAGGATTTGACCCCAACTCAAGACGGGGTGACTTGCGGCGTTTTCACGGGCTCCACGGCTGGGTACGGGGTGGACAGCTTCTGCAAACATGTGACCACTCTACGTCCTGGCCTGCCGTTCAACGAGTTGCCCGCCAGGGAGATAACTACGGTCGCGAAGACTTTTCGTCATCGTTTCTTTCGGGTTGGGGGAAAATTTCCTCCAAAGGACTTCAGAGCCATGGGGTGGATCTACTCTGCGCCTAGTAGCAGCACTTGGTGGTCTAAGATTACTGACTACGTCTTGGCCGAGAATTCTAATCTCATAGATTCAGAGCTGTACGTAGCCATTCGGGCCACTAGACATGGTCTGGAAATCAATGCTCCTCAGTTCCACAGCATCTTGGAACTGTATTGTGCGGACAGCGGCACGTTCTTCACCCCCAATGGTGAACTCGGCATAACCCTTCATGAGATGTATGATGTGTCAGGGTTGCCCTTGGGTAGCTTCCCCTACGAGGAGTACGTCCCAGGTCAAGATGAGATTGACCAGCTTTCAAACCGCTCCTCCTTGGTGGTTGAGACTCTATGGGAATTGCTCTGTCACTATCATATATGCCTCAATACCTTAGGGGCGGTAGACCATAAAGGAAAGAAGAAGAGGGCTCCGGGGATCAGCCATAAGAACTAGGCTGATTACTTATTCCCAGAGAATGATATCAAGAGAAGGCCTACTCTACCGCTGAGCGAGTGTGACCAGGCCGAAGTGGAAAGGAGGACGGCCGAAGGGGGAGCCACCATGACTCTCGAGCATGATGAGGGTGGATTCAAATTCGGAACGGTTTTCCACTCGTTCCACCACCAGGCCAAGTCCCCTATATCTGGAAAGGCCTTGCTCGCGGGGTACCTCATGTTGTGGCTGAAGAGGTGCGTGGTTCCCACTCATTCCTTCGAGGCGCTTCCGGTGGAGGTCGTCTATCCAGCGATTTGCTTAGCCCACGGGAAGTCCTATACATTAGTGTCGGTGATGGTGACATGTATCCATCAGGGACTTCGCACATTAACGGTCTAATTCTGTTGTGTGTTGAGTGTCGATGAAGAGGAAGGTGAAGTCATTAAGACTCCTAACCCTAGAGCGGGGTTGCCCTACACTTACTTGATGGCATGGTTTGTCTACCATTGCGAGTGCTTGATGAGTGCCCCAGCTACTCTTCAAGGGGAAAAATTCGTTCTGTTCATCCAGCGCTTGGAGAGATGCTTGTGGAAGTGTAAAGACATCCCTGACATGAGGACGACGTTGTCCCACTTCGGCCATTACAATTTTCACCGTTTCTTCCCCTACTTCAGTGGAGGAGGGTATGGCGAGTCTCTTAGCGATGTATCGATGGTGGATCACCACACCGTTCTTTCCTGTGATGCTTTTTGATGGTTGGTGAATATTCGACCGGGGTATCATATCCTACAAATAGGCTCTGTGTGCTACTTCGAGCTGTACATTCCTTGCAGATTCGCCCGCCAGTTCGGGTATGACCAGCTGTACGTGGGAAACATCAACCCTTACTTACATTTCGAAGGAGGGTTAGTGGACGACGCTCGGGGATGCTTTTGGACTCATGCTGGAGGCACTCATGCTCATTTCAAACTTCCTGCAAAGGATCGCGATCTTCACCATACGCTCATGTATTGTCGGTGGTATCAGGGTGCTAGCGCTAATCCTGAGGGCTTCTGGTTCCAGAGTTCCTGTCTGACGAAACACGGGCATCGTCCAAGGGGAGCTCTTTGTCCCTCGAGGCGGAAGGGCCGCCAAACTACTAGAGAATGATTCTCAAAAGATCCTGCTGAAGATATCGAGGATCTTGATACGGATTGTGGTGAATTCAGGGCGCTCGAGGCTCAAGCCCCATCCCCTGGCCCTTCGCTGGATCCCACCGGTGGGTAGAGAGAATCTGATGAGCTGGCCCGGACGGGTGAACATCTGGAACAGGCCCGGAGTGTGATAGCCAGACGGATGGGGATGCCCCTCCTATCTCTGGGTAGTTCGCTTCTCTCTAAATGACAACGGGAGATTAGGGCCGAAAGCTCCAGGGTGGAGGCGGCCAAGAAGGTCCGTCATGAAAAGAGGGTTGAGAATGCCAGAGCGGCGGAAGGTCAGGACGACGCTACTTAGGTGATCATTCCTGGAGTGACTCCTCCTTTGACTGGGGGTATTTCACCTACTCCCTTCGCCACATCGGGGATAGTCCTAGCAACTTCGGAGGATGCTTCTCTATAGTCTGGCGTGAGGCTACAGGCTGGGGCTTCGACGACCTCCACGGTCGTACCAGAAGATAATCTTTAACACTGTGCCCTCAGGCATAAGGTCGAATCCACACCACCTGACTTTTCTGTCGACTTAATGTAAGTACCGTTGAGAGAGTAATCTCCATTCCTTCTAATGAAGAGGAGAGAAGTGGAGACGAAGAGGGGCTTGGTGCCTCAGGTAAGAGTAGGATCTAGCGTTGTCGATCCGTTCATGCTGAACCGTCAGTGGGGCTCTTCCTGGGGGTATTTACTAACCTTCCTCTTGTATTCACAGCTGACCCATCCCACAAAGCTGTTGGTAAAGAGGGTCCCCCCTCTTGGGCGGGCCAGTCGATTGGAGAGATGGGTAAATCAGAGGCGGAAGACGATGTCTTGATTCATGAGTCGATGTCGAGCCAGGAGGAGGTGTCGGCTCATGAAGAGGTGACAGACCACCAAGGGGAAGTCCCTATTTCTGAAGAAACGTTGGTCGGGGGTGGGGCATCGGCTCAGGAGTCTCTGACCCAAGGGGAAACACCCACTCAGCTGGTGATCGCTTCCTCATCCTTGGTGACCGTCGGCGTTGCAGCCGCTATCCTAGTGTCATCGATCGACGCTCCGGTTTTGGCGGTATCTGCCACTACTCCTACTGTCGTGACTACCAACACCTCAATCATGGCTTCGATTATGACATCCGTGGCAGATGAGGCTATCCTCTCTCCTTTGGAGTATTCGCGCCAGAGGAAGATAGACCGAGCCCTTGCTAACTTCCAAGACACACTAACTGATAACATCAAGCTCGCATTGGAAGAAAGCTGCCCCTTCGAGGAGTTCAAGGAGGATCTTGATTATTACATGGCTTTCTTGGTCAAGAAGCTTGGTGTCACCACGGCTAATCTGTACTTCCAGTGCTTGGAGGAGGTAGAGCAGGCCATCCGACAGCTGATTACCCTTCACGCGACGAGCTCCGAGATCATTCATCTTGCATCCGGCGAGGTTCAGGCAGCATTGGAGGAGCACGATCACAGACTGGATGAGTCAATGTCATTGGAGGCGAGGTTGTCGGAAGACTTGGAGCGTGTCAAGACCGAGAATGAGCGAATGTGCCTAGAGCAACAAAAGGCTGACTCCTACCTCTCTCGCTTGTCTTCGGAGGTAGCGAAGACCAAGCAAGTCATCGCTAATGCACAGGCCTCACTAGTTAATCAGGAGATGGCTCGTGAACAGCTGGTAGGGGAGTTGGAGGAACTCGAGTCCTGACGGCAACTGGTCGTTGGTTCTGTTGAGGAGAAAGACCGAGCCCTCAAGGAGGTCAAGCACACCATCCAAGACTTGGTCTCGTGCTCTGAGGAGGATCTTCATCGAGAGATTTTGAGGAGGCTCGAGCTCAAGCGTGCTGAGTAGATTCGCGAGGTGGAGTCGCGGCTGAGGGCTTTGTAATTTGCTTTCGATTCCATCGTTGTATTCGAATCCCTTTTAATGAATGGAATTATCCTTTTGTTCCTAGTCATTATTTCACTAGTGTGCACCCCACCTTTTTTTTGTGATTGTTCAAAATGGATCCGCACTAGTCAGAGTTTGGCTGCAGGGGAATCCTAGCTACAGGCGGATTCCAGCTATTGGCGGATTTCAACTGCAGGCTTATTCTATCTGCAGGCGAATTCCATTTGCTGGCGAAATTAGGACTAGCTCGAGTTCCAGAGTGGTGTGCGAGCCTGATCGGCTCAACCATCAGACGAGCTCAAACCATATGAGTTCAAACGACGAATTCAGTTCGCGGGCGGGCTCCGCTCTTAGTGGGCCACGTGTTAATTTATGCGTTAATACGTTCGTCAGTTAAGACGACATGGGTGCGTCGTTTCGCATTAAAGACGGCGTAGTGGGCCTCTTTGTTCTCCACGCCTGATCTGGACCGTTAGTGAGAGATCGTGTCTAGAAACTACTGGATCTCGACCGCGTACGCGGGATCCCAAACCGTTCGGCCTTACTTTCGACTGTTCGGTTTTGAGTGGTCCAATCGAACGGCAGACAATCATCCAGACCATGACTATTTAATGCCCCTCCCCTTTGTTAAGGGAGGTTGTAGTTTTCTTGTTATCTTCTCCGGAGAAAACTTACGCTTCCTATCGTTGCACTCGAAATGGCGCCAAAGGTGAAGAGAGTCACTTCGAAAAAAGGAAAGGGGGTGTCCTCCTCGGGTGCCACCGAGACCGCTGCCGCTGAAGGTACCTTTTTGTCCAGGCTTTCGTGTAGTTCGATTAGATGGTCGCAAGTCAAGTCAATACTTCTCGCTTTTAACTCCTTGTTGTGTTGCTATCGTGTTGTGCAGTTCAGGAAGAAGTGCCGACTACTGAAGAGCGTGCGGCTGAGCCCATTGTTATTTCTGACGATGAATCTGATGGAATCGCGACTTCCTCCGCTTCAAACCCTGTTTCGCCATCTGGAGCCGAACCTTATCTCGAGGTTCCACCCTTTGCGGTGCTCGCTCCGGGTCAAGAACCTGTTTCCTCAGATTCCTTGTCTATATAGGCTCACGCTGAAGAATTTAAGAACGCTGTGAAGCAAGTAATTTCTCTTGTCAGTCTTATCATGGGGACTTATGATGACTTCAAACAGTCCCTCCTGGATCGTGTGGCCGATCTCAGGCGGCTGGGCGAACGTTGGCTTGCCACACGTTGTGTGCAAAGGCTCCTTTTTCTGGAGTCATGCCTGACGAGTCTGGAGACCTTGCTGCGAGAGGGTCCGGAAGCTGATGTGGAGCCCTTCTTGTCTCGCGTTCGGTGTCGGGGGGCCTGGGAGCAGGAAGTTCACTCCAGGGAGATAGCAAATCTGGAATCCAATGTTGCCTTCTTGGCGGGTCAACAGCGCTCACTGGAAGAGCGGATATGCGACTTCACTTCCACCGTCTCCCGTCTGAGGGTTGAGTTGGAGCAAGCGGAGACGACCTTGAGGGGGCTTCAATCTAAGAGCGTAAATGTTGGTAGGATTGTCGAGGAGGTAACTCAAAACCTTCAAACACTATGCCGGGAAGACTCCGCTACCAAATCGAGCTTTGAAGCTCGGACTCGGAAAGAGGCTGAAGAGAAGGCCCGGGAGGACCACGCGAGAAGGGTGGCCACAGTTAAAGCAGAGCTTGCGTTCTTTAGCTTGTTGGACTAGGCTTCTCAGATCTAAAACCATGTTAAGACATTTTGCTTCATTTTGCTTTTGGTGTCGTGTTATAACTTGTTTGATTGTGCAGTCATAACTTTGTTCAAATGTACTGTTTTAAGACTGGATGAATGTTATGCTCTTTTGGTTTCCCAAATGTGTTAGTGCATGTATTCCTCTTAATCGTTGTTGCCTCTTATCTTTTGGCTTTTATCTTTCTCTATGAGGCCGTTGCAGGCGGACCTTTAACTATAGGAGAATTCAAGCTACAGCCAGATTCTAAACGCAGGTGAGTTCAAACCATTGGTGAATTCTAACTACAAGCGAACTCAAGCCACAGGCAAATTTTAGCCATAAGCGAACTCTGACCACAGTCAAATCGAGCTAAAGACAAGATTAATGCTGATTTGGGGGCAACCACGTGTCTGATCGCAGTCTCGAGTGCTCGCCAGCTGGACTAATATTGGCACGTCGTCTCGCATTAAAGGCGGTGTAATGGACAATCTTCCTTTCCACCGCCCAATCTGGACCGTTGGATGACAGACACACACTTAGACTGTACGTCATATATTGCCCTATTTTCTTGTTAGAGGGGACACTGTGCTGATTGTCTCCTTCTTGTTCAGGATGGCACCACGAGCGAAGGCGTCTAATGCGAAGAGGGCGAGGAGTGATGCCTCTCCTTTAGTTCCCACATCTGACTGCGATCCGGAGTTTAAACCCTCAGATTCCGTTCTGGTCCAGTTAGAGGAGTTGGAGAACGCCGTGAAATGAGTGATCTCGCTCATTGATCAGGACCGTGGTACTTTCGCGGAGCTGAAGCAGTCTCTTTCAGACAGTGTGGCCCGCCTCTGTTGCCAGGGCGACTTTAGGCTCGCCCTACGCTGCTCGATGAGACTCATCGATCTGGAACTGCTCCTAACGAAATTGGAGGATTTGCGACATGCGGATTTGGAGTCCGAAGTGAAGCTATTCCTGGCTCCAGTCCGCCGTCGTGCCGTGTGGCAACAAGAGTGCCGAAGGCGAGACATAGAAGACAAAGGGGCCTTTATTGATCATCTGGATCTTCGACACTGCCTATTGCAATCTGACATGGAGTCTGTCATTTCTTCGATCTTTTTAGGTACGATCTCACGCGCAGAGGGGGAATTAGTCTTGACGGGCCTGCGCATTCAGAGCGAGACGGTGCAAGGCGATCTTGCTAGGTAGAGGCATAATCTTCCACTGTTGCTTCAGGAGGATGCCACTGCTAACGCTTCTTTCGAGGTGCAGGTCCAACAGGAGACAGGGGACAAAGCTCACACCATGCATGTGGAGAAGATAACCACAGTCAGAGCCAAGCTTGCGTTTTTCAGACTCCTAGAATAAACCCGTAGGATAAGAGTAGATTCAAGATATTCTGTTTCATGTTTTGCTTCTAGAATGAAATGTTATGACTTTCTTGGCTGAAAAGTCATAACTTTGTTCAAATGTACTGTCTAGAAGTATCTAATAAAGTTTGCACTTTCTCGTTGTACACATACTCTTTTCATATTTTATTGTGTCGCCATTCAGCGTCTTGCTCATGTGACGGGTAGACTCAATTACCGACGACTTCATGCCACAGGTGAAGCTTAGGTCCGGGCGAGTTTACGTTACAGGCAAACTGACGAGTTCATGTTGTAAGCGAGACTTAAACTGGTGGCGAGTTTTGTGCTGCAAGCAAAACTCGAATTCTGGCGAGTTTGTGCTGCAAGCAAAACTCGAGTACTGGCGAGTTTGCGTTGAAAGCTAAACTCGAATGCTGGCGAGTTTGCGTTGAAAGCTAAACTCAAATGCTGGCGAGTTTGTGCTGCAAGCAAAACTTAAGCGTAGGTGAGTTGGTGCTGCAAGCAAAACTCAAGCACAGGCGAGTCTGTGCTACAAACAAAATTCAAGCGCAGGCGAGTTTGTGCCACGCGTCTACCCGTAGGCCCAAATGCTTGCCAGCTAGGGATATATGGGTGCATTAGTCCTCATTAATTACGAAGTGACGGGACGCTTCACCTTCCACGCTCAATCCAAACGGTCGGTTTGGAGTCCCAATGGCGAAGCTTTTATAGGCGTCAAACTCGAAGCATCGCTAGAGATCTGAGCTGTTTGATCTACCTGAGGCGGCAAATCCTAGCCATTCAGCTCTCGGTTATATAATGTGCTCACGGTCTCTTCGGTAGAGTTCTCGTGCTTACGAAAGAAAATTCGCCAGAAGAGAAGTATAGAGTTCTCCCTGCTTTACTCAATGGCCTCCGAATCGAATGTTTCAAAGGGTAAGGAGGTTGCTTCCTCCTTTGCTATCGTCGATGTCGACGCGGCTTCCACTGCCGTGGCTGGCTCGGTCCAAGGGTCTGTCGCCATAGATCTCACTCCGACGCTTGTTCTCCTCCAGAAGTTAGAGGAGGATCTTCGCCGAACGGCTATCATGATCGGCCAAGGCATCGGGGGGTATGACGATGTGCTCCTCCTTGTGGCCGAAGGTCTGGAGGAGATCCGCCGAGTGGATGGTCGCCAGCTGGCCCGGTGATGCGAGTGGGAGCTTCAACATTTAGGGGGGCTGCTGCATCACCTGGAAGAGTTGGTGCATGCTGATGCTGAGCTGGCGCCTCTCGCGATGAGCGCTCTGTTTGAGCGTGAGGACTTGGCAAAGCGGATCCTGAAGCAGGAGGCTTTGCTCAGATACCTGCACAGGCGACATCGAGCCATACTGGTGAAGATGAACGCCTATCTGGACAACAACTTCTTCATGGACGCCGGATCCCTTGCGGGAGAGGTGAGGCTAAAGAGGCTTGAGCATAAGAAGATGCGGGTCCATCGGGCTGTCGAGGCGGAAGAGCAGGCGCTCCAGCTCCTTCGCCGGGAAGAGGAGGAAGGCGAGGCTGCTTTTGCCAGGCTTCAGCAGAGGCAGGAGGCGAAGGCCCGAGCCAGACAGGCGGCAGAGTTCGTGGCTGTCAAGGCGAAAATCGCCAACTTCAGTCTTTTGAAATTGGTGTAATGCGTCCCCCTCTTTGCTTTAAAAACTATTTTGTAGTTTTGTTGATGCTTGATGCATCACAGTTTAAAACTCTATGTCTATAAATTTGGTCTGGAATGACCTGTTACGCTTTTGTTTATTTACTGCTTTGCATGCACAGTCTTTTTTTTCTTTTCTGCGTTTGATCTGTGCTCAGGACTATTGGTTAGTCCATGATAACCATTGTGTTGGATTCGCCTCTGCCGTCTGTCACCTGAGTCGAGCCAGTTATACCATTTTTCGCAATGTGGCGAGCCTTCGATGAGTTTGTCTTGGACTTAGTCACTAGGCTCCCCTTCTGCTTTTGGTTGTTCGCATCGCGGGGTCAGGTTAACCCCGACTTTCACATTGCAGCTCAGGCGAAACCACGAGGGTAATACTTAGCTTGAAACAAAGAGCGGTTGCTTGCGTATGCGACCAGCTGAAGACCCCAACAATGACTTACCATTTGGCAAGTTGCTGCTTGAGGGGGCGGTTGGGACATGTCGTCCGTTAAGCCGCCTTTGACAATCATCATCGTTCGCGAGGACGACGACACGAATGATAATCGAACCATTCAGGGGTGTAGGAATGTGACGATCAATTGCTGTAGGAGCCGTCGCATGGTAGGCCGCTACCCATCGGTTATTCTAAGAGAATATTAGGACATCCGGAATAGGTCAGGTAGTTCAGGGATGTAGGAGTGTGACTATTGAACGAAGTAGCAACAAGTCGCATGGTAGGTTACTACTTAGGCTGTGTTACTCATGGGAATAACGGGGCCAGTTATCAGAGGTGATCATTAACATGATAGAATTTTGTTGCGATCAGAGAAACTATAAGGACTCACCATCCCATTGGAAGGGATTGGTAAATTGATTTTGTCAGAGGTGATATTTAACATGATAGGGTTGTTTGCCGTGATGTGAGCGACTTTGGTGGGCTCACCATCCTATTAGAGAGGATTGGTAAGTTGATTTTGTCAGATGTGATAGTTAACATGACAGGGTTGTTTGCCGCAATGTGAGCGACTTTGGTGGGCTCACCATCCTATTAGAGAGGATTAGTAAGTTAATTTTGTCAGAGGTGATAGTTAACATGACAGGGTTGTTTGTCGCGATGTGAGTGACTTTGGTGGGCTCACCATCCTATTAGAGAGGATTGGTAAGTCGATTTTGTCAGAGGTTTGGTCCCAACTGTAAGAAGGTTGGACCAAATGGCGATCTAGGTCACACTTAAGAACGCTGTTAGTAGCATCTCGTATAGAGTTTCCCGTCGGAGTATATGAAGTAGGAACAGTTTAGCCTCGTGTACCAGTTGGAGGGAGTGAGGACCAGTTTAGACTCATGCACTCATGGGAGTTTGGAGGGGCAGTTTATACTCTTGCACTAATAGGAGTTTGAAGGAGAACTAATGTAATACTTCTTCAAGAACTTGCCGTTGATAGGCATCATGATCCTGCCGCCGTTCGGTTTGACGAGGCGATAAGTTCCATTCGAATAGACCGTCTCTACTACGAATGGTCCTTCTCATTTGGACTGAAATTTATCCATTTTCTTGGAAGTGAGAATCATTGGTTATCAAATGGCAAGTACCAATTCCCCCTCCTTAAAGGACCGACGCTTGACTTTCTTATCGAAAGCCTTAGATATTCGGGCTTGGTAGAACTCAATGTGTTGTTGAGCTTCCAGCCGCCTGTCATCTAACACTTTAAGTTCTGCGAGGCGTCGTTGATGATTGTCCTCGGTCATCATCCCTGTGGCTAGGGCGATACGGAGGGATGAAATTTGAATCTCTAATTGTAACACGGCCTCACAGCCATATATCAACGAATAAGGCGTGTTGCCGGTCGGTGTACGAACCGTCGTGCGATACGCCTATAAGCTCTCGCCCAGCTTCTCGTTCCAATCGTGCTTGTTGTTAGAAGTTAGCTTGGTTAAGATCTTAATGATTGTTTTGTTGAAGGCCTCGGCAAAACCATTCGCCGAAGGGTTGTAGGCCGTGGAGGAAAGGTTATGTATCCGGAATTTATCACAAAACCGGGTGAACGCATGACTAACAAATTGTGTGCCGTTGTCATGGATGATACGTCGAGGTATGCCGTATCGGTATATGATATGATGTTTGATGAACTTAATCACGTCATTGGTCTTGACTTCTCTTAAGGGGACGGCTTCGGCCCATTTAGAGAAGTAGTCAGTGATCGCGAGGATGAAATGATGACCTCTTGCTGACGGCGGGGATATTAGTCCGACAATGTCCATCCCCCATGCTTCGAAGGGCCAAGACGCCGTTGTCGGGTGTAGGTCTTCAGGAGGTTGATGCAGGTAGTTGGCATGGATTTGGCACGCTTGGCAACGCTTCGCATAAGCAACCGTGTCGCTGACCATCCCAGGCCAGAAATATCCTATCCTCTGCAATCGATCCCAAAGCTTGGGTCCGGGCTGGTGAGCTCCGCAGATGCCGTCATGGGCTTCGTGCAGAGCCTCTCGTGCTTCTGTCTTTGAAATACATTGAAGTAACAAGCCGTCATATGACCTTCGATACAACGCCTTTATAGTCGAATCGTAGTAGAACCTTGAGGCACGCCGATGGACAGACTCTCCTTCTCTAGTGTCTTCAAGCAGCATACTAAACAGGACGTAATCGATGATCGGGAGACGCTAATCTTTTGGGTCGGGTTGATCTGAAACTTAGTGAGTGGCGTTCGCTTCTAGAACGTCTTTTGGTCGAAAGAGTCTTCGGTTCGCCACAGTGTTCCATTGAGTTGTTTCTAGTGGCTGGGCTAAATTAGCCACCAAGGATGCGAGGGCGTCCGCGTGTGTGTTCTTAGAACGAAGCACATGCTCGATGCGAAAGCTTTCGAATGACTCCACTAGCTTGGTAGCTGCTTTGTGAAGCGGGATCAGGTCGTCATTCCTCACTTCATATTCCCCCGTCATTTGCTTGACAATTAGTTGAGAGTCACCATAGGCTTCGAGATGTTTTATCTCTAACTCTCTGGCCAACTCGAGTCCAATGAGCAGTGTATTATACTCAGCCACGTTGTTGGTACATAGCTCTGTTAGAGAAAAGGCTTGGGGTAGTACGTGATTATGTGGGGGAAGTGAGGACCACCCCCACTCCCGCCACGATGGATCCGCTCATGCCGACGCGAGACACGCCGTCAAAGAACATCTGCCAGGCTTCCGCCGGGGAGGTCGGGTTGACTTCGGGGGGTTCATCGGGCAAATCCTTGAATAGGTCAGTTTTCACCCCCAACGGGTGACTAGCCATGAGATCACAGATAGCTTGTCCCTTAACTGATTTCTGCGGCATAAAGTGAATGTCGTACTGAGACAGCAAGAGCGCCCATCTAGCCAAATGCCAGTTTAAGGCTGCGGGCTGCGTCATGTAGACTCGGATGGGGTTCATCCGGGAAATGACGTGGATGGTTTGGCTAACTAGGTAGTGTCGCATCTTTTAGATGGCAAATACTAAGGCCAAACACTCCTTTTCGACCATAGGGTATCGCCGTTCGGCGCCCTATAGAGTTCTACTCAGGTAGTAAATACCCTGCTCGTGGCCGACGTCGTCATTTTGTGCCAGGAGGGTACCCAGAGAATGGTCCATAGCCTGTATATAGATGAGGAATGGCTTTCCCGAGATTAGAGCCGTGAGGACAGGCAGGTTCGAGAGATAAGCTTTGATCTCCTCAAAGGCCTGTTGGCAAGGCTCGTCCCACACGAAGGAAGTATCTTTCTTCATCAGTTTGGAGAATGGTTGACACTTACCCAAAAGATTTAAAATGAACCTCCGGATGTAAGCCAGTCATCCCTGAAGGTCCCTTAGCTCCTTAAGGTTTCTGGGTGGCTGAAGCTCCTGAATAACTCGTACCTTGTCTGGGTCAATCCGGATTCCTTTTTTGTTACCACGAACCTAAGGAATTTACCGCTAGACATCCCTAAGAATGACTTTGTAGGATTCATCTTGAGTTGGTGAGTTCTCATGAGTTCAAACATCACTCTCAAGTCTTGGAGATGGTCATCTTTACTGCGACTCTTCACGACCAAGTCGTCCACATAACATTCAACTGTCTTTCGTAGGTGATCTCAAAAGATAGTGCTCATGGCGTGTTGGTAAGTTGCGCCTGTATTTTTGAGTCCGAATGGCATGATCGTGTAGCAGTATACCCCTATAGGAGTCTTGAATGAAGTGTGTTTTTCGTCCTCGGTGTGCATTTTGATTTGATTGTACCCTGAGAACCCATCCATGAAGGACATCCTCTCAAACCCATACGTGTTATCAATGATGATGTCCGTGATGGGCAAAGGAAACTCATCTTTAGGGCACGCAGCATTAAGATCCCTGAAGTCAATGCAGATGCGAATCTTACCGTTCTTCTTCAGAACTGGAACAATATTAGCGACCCAGTCGGGGTGTTGTTCCTCTCTGATGAAGCCGGATTCGATCAGTTTCTTCACTTCGGCCTCGATTGCCTCCATAATCTACGGACGAAACCGCTTATGCTATTGTTTGACTGGTTTGGCGTCCGAGCCGATGTTGAGGCAATGCATAGCGACCCGTGGATCAAGGCCGCGCATGTCCTTATAGTTCTATGCGAAGACATCAATGTATTCCTGTATGAGGATGATGAGATCTTTCTTCTCTTGGGGAGGTAGGCTACCACTGATGAATATGGGCTTGGGATTAGTCTTATCGCCCATGTTTACTTGGAGGATTTCGTCTTCAGTCGGCGGTTCACGTTGCTCAAAGCGACTATTCCATTGAGCGTTGACGTGGCGGTCCCATGTCTCGTCATAAAGCGGAACCTGTCCTTCCCCTGCTATTTCGTCGGGATCAATCACAGCCATGTTGACTGTAAGGTTGTCGAATAAGTCCCCTGTGCTGACGTCTAAGTCCTATGCTGAGGTTGTCGACGATCGATCCCCCGAACACGCATAGTCGGAGTCCTTGTTTGACATAACAGAATAAATCCGATGAGGAAGAGGAGTAGCCTAAACCTCTCCGAGTCCTGTTAAAGTAATTTGAGGGTTTGTCTTTAGGTACGTAAGCAGGTTGGATGACCGTCTTGCGTCCTCGGCCGTAATTCAAGCCCTCTGGGTGAGTGAGGTTGTACTCTATGTTGCTCATCATGCGCTTCATGATTTGACTGTACTGCGAAAACTAAGGCACGGGGTCTTCAGACTCGTCCCACAACGTGCGCAAAGGGTGATCGATTCGTCCGAAGATAATATCCTTTTGATAGTTATCCCGGGCCGGCACAACGAGTACGGCTTGTGAAGACTCGATCGGTTGTCTCTTCGCAACATACGACGAGCATACAGGAAAGTGTAGGGAATGGTCGTCATAGAGCTTTGACCTTAGGTCATTAGGCGCATCATCCTCGGAAGTTGAGTAAGATGATAAATAAGCAAAGTTGAACTTCTTATTCAAGATAATCTCCTCCGTCTGAACAACGTCAGTTACATTGTGACTTTCGTAGCCGATTACAATTGATTCGAAATCATTCAGGACCAGGTCATCGCCGTACTCAGGCTCGCTATCCGCCTCATTGCCGCTCTCGAGTTCCTCGATCAGGGGCTCATCGGGGTCCTGGTATAGTAGAGAGTCCGTGAAGTAGTTTTCAACGCCCTTGAAGGGTTGCTTGTCAGCCACCACTGTTTTCACTCACTCGTAATCATCCACATACTTCAGGCATTGGTGTAATGTGGATGAGACTATCCGGTTGTTGTGGATCCACGGACGTCCTAAGAGCACGTTGTAGGATGGCTCGGCGTCGATGATGTAGCAGGTCACCTCTGTCTTCATGTCATCTATTCGGCACTTCAGACGGATCTTGCCGAGCGGCCGAGTCCCAGTGGCATTGAAGCCAAAGATAGTCGTGGTAGTCATTGATAGATGTTTCAGGGGTATTCCTAGGTGTTTGATCAACTTCAGGGGTACGATACTTAGTACAGACCCCGGGTCGACTTGACTTCGATCCACTTTTAACCAACCGACATACCCCGTGAAGTACAGTGGTCAATCATGAGACGTTCTTTTGATGAGCATGTCCTCAGGGGTGAATGTGATACAAGGGACTCACCTCTCGGTGGTCTGGCAGCACATCGCACATTCCCGTCCCGTGTCTTCTTCCTTCAAGAAGTGGGTGGAGAAGACTTCCGAGTCGGCCAATGCCTCTTGTAGGGCTTCTCGAGTAGGCTTGGATAGCCTCAGGAGGTCATACATGGTAATTCGCATGGGGATGCTCTTCAGCTGCGCGAGCACGTTGAATCGGAAAGGCTGATTACTCGAGCTCGTCCTATCTGGATCTAGAGGGGTTGTTGTCGTTAGCCTCGTGGGAGGTCTTTCCGGATTCTCCGCCCTCGTAGGGTATTCTTTGGCGAATTCTTTTCCTGCTCGAGTAGCAAGGATGACAGTTTCCTCATCGGAGTTTGTGAGGGCAGACGCCGTCGTTTGGTCCCTATCGGGGATAGCGTAGATGACATTGCAAGGCTTACCCTTAGTCTTCCTTGAGGGCTTTGTAGTCCACTGTTCATCGCTGAGGAGGTCCGGATGGACCCACATCACCTGGCCGGATGGTAAGATCTGGGGTACTAAACCTTTCCCTCGTTGGTTGTGAGGGTTGTCGTTAGTGATCTTCAGAATTGCCTTGGGGATGGGAATTACCCCTGTCGGAGCCTGAACCTCCAGGAGATCTGTCCTAAAACTCAAGGTGATCATATTCGTAGTCACCTACTTTTGTATCTTCTCCTTCTTTAGGACTCCTGTATCATAGAGGGCCTGGAGCTTATCTTTGAGGATGTAACACTTGGAGGTGTGGTGACCAAGGAATCTGTGATACGCACAGTAACTCGGGTCATTAGTTTTGTTCGCCTCCTCAGGCTTTGTGACCTCCGATAACTTAATTCGATTGCTCTTGAGTAGAGTATCGAATGTCGCCACCACTTGGTCTTCCTTGAAGTCATATTACCGCGGGGGGGCGTTGCTCGAATTGCTTGGGCTTCGGCCTTTGAGCCATTTTGGGTGCCGGGGCGGAATCGACAACCATGATATCTTTTCCTCTTGTTTGAGGGGGATTCTTTGGCACGGTCGGCTCCACGGCTCCCTTCTTAGGTTGTGGCTCTTCGGCTTCTAAACTTTTGATCATGTTTTTCACTTGCTCGCCCTGACGAACAAGTTCTTTCCAGGTCCGGGTTTCCACCGCGCCGACCTTAGACAGAATGTGGATTGAGAGATTATTGCGGCATATTTTGATCAGTGTGGATTCGGAAACTTAGTCCCGACAGTGGACCGATCGGTTCCTGAATCTCTTCACGAAGTCGTTAACCGATTCCGACTTCTGCTGCTTTTCGGCGAGGAGGGTGGCCATCGATACCTTCGTGTCGTCGTCGAAGAAGCGGGCCAAGAAGAGCCTTTTCGTGTTGGCCCATGACTTGATAGAGCCAGGTTCTAACTTTTGGAACCATTCAAATGCTACCCCTTTGAGGGTGCCTATGAATAACCGGGTGAGAATAGCGTCGTTCCCCGTAAGGAATCCGGTCTGCGCCATAAAATAGTAGATGTGCTGTGAGGGTGAGACCTTGCCATCGAACTGCACCAAGCTAATCGTCTTGAACTTCGTTGGGTATGAGACTGTATCCCACTCGACAGGATAGGGTCGGACCACCCCCAGCTTGTTCATGTTCTGTTGGAGCTTCAAAGCGTTGAGCTGGCTTTGGAATTCATCGAACCTCTTGTCGCGGGTGCTACCCCCTGTATACGACGTCCTTAGCGATGTCTTGGAAAAGTAATCGGATGGTAGGCCGACATTATCCTCCGTTTCAGTCGCTGGACGATGGGGAGGTACCCACTCCTTACTCCCCGCCTGCCGCGGTAAGGTGTGTTGGGTTCTTTTCTTCTTCTTTTTCTTGTTCATAAGCTGCTCCAACATTTCCCTTAAGGAGTCGATGGTCGCCTATTGTTCTTCAAACTTTTGGGCCACCGTTTGTTCATGTGTGGGTTCAGCCATGTGTACCCTTGCCAGTGCATCCTGACTTGAGTGCGATGTTTGGGACGTGGTTGCCGCTGAGCAAGCCTCATCTCCATCGTCAGAGGGAGCTGCTAAAGTTGAGTAATCTAACCCAATGCTCACCCCTGTGTGACTGCGGGTACGTTGGTATATACCGTCTTGTCCACGTCAAACAAGCGGAGGATTAGGCCCCAGGAAGGAGTCCGAATCTGGAGAACCAGAAAGCATGACCTTACCCCTGTCTGTCATGTTGATTGTAGCGGACGGGAGCTCTAGATCATCGGCGGCGTGTCCTCTTTGGTGACGACACCTTCGACGAGAAGGTCTCGGTCGGGAAGGTCATTAAGAAAGCCTCTCGAACACTAAAGGTTTCACCGTTCCTATACATTAGCAGTCGATGAGTACTATTTGGATAAGCCTTTAGTAGTGGCACTGAGGACTCACCTCATGTATGGTGTGTTTGCGAGTTAGGTAACCCCGGAGGTCTTCTGCGGACGGTTGGCGATAACCCCCAACATCAGACGAATCGCCCGAATGATCACACAAGAGAGTTTTGGATGCACTCCCTGGTGTGCATTGGGTGGAATGGTTAAGTGTTGGAGTTGGGTGAGTTTGCCTTGATAGGCGAGTCTTCGCGCTTGGGCGAACTCCAGCATGCAGGCGAAACTTAACCCTTTGCTCACGCAGGCGAGTTTGCGAGGTATCGCCTACTGCTTTGCCTTTGTAGTCAAGGCTTTCTCGCTCGTTACACTTATCCGTCAAGTGGTCGTGGCAAGGCTCGCCCGCTTTCGAGGATTCGTCTACTTAGGTAGGCTCACTCGTTCTGGGTGGTCCGTTTGCATCAGGGATGTGTCTTGAGAAGCAAAATCCACCTGAGTGGGCAGTCTCGTCCATTTTGGTTGGCGCGCTTGATTTGGAGATCCTTCTAGTGCTGGGAGGGTTGTCCCTTCATCTTACACTCTTCGAACCTGGGTAATAATTCAGGCCGTCGTATGAGGCGAAGGCTCGGGCCTCCTATTGAGCGAGGGCTTGTCGTTACCGCTGGCGAGCCCTTCTGGAGAGAGGAGCTTCCATGCGGATTGTGACGGCATGGTCTGCGCCGAAATGAACCACCGTTTTCTCCTGGGCGGGTGTCTGCGAGGGTCGTTTAGCGACCTATCTGGTAGTCTTTCGCCGTGTGCTCTCGACCTCTGGCTTGGCCTTGATTGCTTTGGAGGGAGTAGGCTCCCCCGACGTGACTCAGATAGAGTCTCCAGGCATGGAGGCTTTGACCGTTTGAAGTCGGCCTCTACGCACGACTCTGTGATGTTTGCGGGACGAATCGCCATCAGAGGAGGAAGAAGACAAGTACTCTTCGTACTTGGCTTAGTCGAACTTGATTTCTAGGGACTCCACAGTCGTCCCAACAACAACCTCATCTAACTAAGCTACCACCATTTCGGTTGAAGAAATAGTTTCTCTCACTTTAGTCACCATCTTCTGTAGGTGTAAATTTTGATCTCCCGAAATAGGGATTTCGTTTGTATTGATAAGAATAGCTTATTACAAACTAATGAATCGAAATTACAACAGAAGCAGAGGGAATACCCTCCTTGTTTAACATGTGAACTTTCGGTAGCTATAGGATGCCTTGCTCGGTTCTCGCACCGGATCTCCTTCCCTTGGACGATTCGACCGAGGTTGCTGGCGAGCTTCAGTACACAGTAGAAGCTCGGGTCGGTAGAGTTCGAATCTCCTGAGTTCTCAAACGGCAATCGGAGCCGAGAATCGCGGGTCAATGGTCCGATTAACTGATTGATTTAGTCAAAGGGATTCTGGACGAATCGCTCTTTAATTGTTCTTTTGAACTTTTCAATCTCGAACCCTTTTCTTGTTGCAAGAGAGGTTCTTAAATAGAGGGAGAAACGGCGTGGCTGCTCCTTAAATAATGGGATGTGACCATGTACTGTTAGGAAATGCCATGCCTTTTGCTTGTACCATGAGCGGCTGCTTGATGGGCTCGGAGCACTGTACTCCTTCCCTTCACGTTATGAGGAGTGGGAAAGCCCATCCTTGTTCTTGCTATTGCGGCTACCAGGTACTAGTTCGGCGAGCTTGTTGATCGTGGGCGGATTTAGCTCTTGACTCATGCAGGCGAGGTGAACTTCAATCGTGAGCATGCAGATGGACTTGGCGACTGCATGGATTTGACTGATCGCTCATACTGTGAGCGGCTACTTGATGGGCTCGGAGCATTGTACTCCTTCCCTTCACTTCGTGAGGAGTAGAAAAGCCCATCCATGTACGTAGCGTAGTGACTACCGAGTACACTGGCGATCCTAAAGTTCGTAGGCGAATTTGACTTTCGACTCGAGTGGGCGAGTCGAGTTAACAGGCGAATTTTAGTCATTTGGATGATCTTGACTCGTGCGAGCGAGTCGAGTAAACATGCGAATTTTAGTCATCTGGATGATCTTGACTCGTGCGGGCGAGTCGAGTAAATAGGCGAATTTCAGTCATCTGGATGATCTTGACTTGTGCGGGCGAGTCAATCATACAGGCAAATCTATGATAAACAAATGCGAGCGAATTTGGTGACCACGCGGTTTGGGTTCGCGCTAGTGAGTCAAGCCCATGGTTGAGCTACCCTCAAATTGTGTGGGCGACTCCGACTCGCAGGTGAATTTCACGTAAGTCTGTAAAGGTAATTTTTACTGTGTGTTAGTCCTAACTCACCGTATGTTAGTTCTACCCCACCGTGTGTTAGTTCTAACACACCGCGTGTTAGTTCTAGTTCTAATTCATGGCTCTTGGGCTCTTGTGTTAGTCCTAACTCACAACGTGTTAGTTCTAACTCACCTTGAATTTGGTTGTAATTTTGTCTCTTTGTGTCCAATTTGGGGTCTTTTATCTCTCCTTTGAGGGGATTGATCGTCTAATAAAGCTCCCAAATTATGGTTCTAGAGCTCAAATCTTTTATGGGTTTTCAAATTTTTTATCAATTCCATCTAGAAAAATCTCTCAATTGCTCGTTTACTTCGTGTCCTTGTTTATTTAAGCCGTGTCTTGTAATTTTCTATTTAAAAGTCTCATGTTGAGCATATTCTGCTCATATCTTTTGTAATTTTCCCCCCTCAAATGCTATATTCTATCATAAAGTTCTCTCCTTTGTTTGGAATTTAAGCTGTGTATTGTAATTTTCTATTTAAAAGTCTCATGTTGAGCATATTCTGCTCATATCTTTTGTAATTTTTTTCCCTCAAAGCTATATTTTATCAGAAATTTCTCTCCTTTGTTTGGGATTTTAGACATTTGCAGGCTGATGACTGTATTAATTTGGTTGGTATTATGTTGTCGTATTTGTTACTTTGGTGGAAGTTTGTACTGGTTTGTTGATTTGTTTTTTGTATTGGTAGTACCAGGATGGCAGATTATTGTGTTTATGTATGCAGTTATCTCCGTTATTATCAATTCTTCATGTTGTAAGGTACTCTTTTATGTGCTGATACCATGATTCAAATCAGAACAGGAGGAGATGTTGTTATTAGACCTAACACAGTTAGAACTAACACAGATCGTGTTAGAACTAAAACGATAATAGTTAGAACTAACCACACAATAGCTGGAACTAATGTTAACTAAGTTAGAACTAGCTAAGGCAACAGAACCAACACTTATACTAGAACTTGCATTCGCTGCAGGTAGAACTAACACGATAACTATTAGAATTGACCCCACAACAGTTGGAACTAACGTTAACTAAGCTAGAACTAACAAAGGCAACAAAACCAATACTTACAATAGAACTTGTGTTCGCTGGAGATAGAACTAACAAGATAACTATTAGAACTGACCCGACAACAGCTGGAACTAACGTTAACTATGCTAGAACTAACAAAGGCAACAGAACCAATACTTACAATAGAACTTGCATTCGCTGAAGGTAGAACTAACACGATAACAGTTAGAACTGACACCACAATAGCTGGAACTAACGTTAACTAAGCTAGAACTAACAAAGGCAACAGAGCCAACACTTACAATAGAACTTGCATTCGCTGGAGGTAGAACTAACACGATAACAGCTAGAACTGATATTAGAGCAGCTAGAACTAACACTTACAATAGAACTTGCATTCGTTGTTCCTAATAGGTTAGAACTAACACAGTTCGTGCGTGAGGATCTGAATCCTCTATTGAATCTTGTGGTGCTATTTCTGGCCATGATGAGCCTGAAACAATCTCAAAGGTAGTATGTGATAGAGAGAATTGGGAAATTGAGAGAATTGAGAGAGAATAAGAGCTAAGACTGAGTTTGAGAAGAGGAAATCATTTGTATTTCATTCATGCTTTCATTCTCTTACAAGCTCCACTTTTATACAACAGTTTATGAGATCAAAGCTTGTGCCAGCTGTGCACGTGCACAAACAAAAAGAAAAACAGAAAACTACCAGAACTAATTGTATTTGTAACAAGCTACTATGGATAAAAGTATCTGCGTAATAGCCCTTCTACTTGCATATCAGTCCATAGTTTGCATATCAGTCCAGCTCTTCAAAGTTTCCTTCTGTCAAACTTGTTTCCAGTCTCCCAGCTTACACAATTTTAGCAAATGGCAGCGGACAGAACTAACATGGCAGCGAACAAAACTAACATGGCAGCGAACAGAACTAACGTAGGAGATAACAGAACTAACATGAAAGCGGGTAGAACTAACATAGGAGATGACAGAACTAACATGAAAGTTGGTATAACTAACAGTCCGGTCCTCAGAACTAACTGTCCAGCCTTTAGAACTAACAGTTCAGCCCTTAGAACTAACATTCCAGCCCTTAGAACCAATAGTCCAGACTACCCAGCTCACAACCAGTTTTCAACAGCTTCCCGATATTGTTTTTGCCGAAGGCAAACCTGTTGTAGTTTATGAAGATGGCGTCGAGGTCCTTGTCGAAGATGGCTCGGAGGGCACCTTTCCCCTGAACTCGTTGTATTTGATGTCGAGAAATTTCAGGGAGGGGAGCCAGATTGGTTGTCTCTGGTATTATTCTAATTTTTTTCTTTGCATACAATCAGCAACATTAAATTGACACCCCCCACTTGCGAATATAATGTAAAGATTGGCTGTTCAAAATCTGTGTCTAGATAAGGGCAGATAATCTTGTGTCTAGATATGTAATTTGATTTTATTTCATTACGGGCATACCAACCTTAGGAGGAAGAGGGAGGGAGGCTCTGACAAATTTTGTTCAAGATTGTTGAGATGTGGTTGTAGGGAAATACAATGTCAGAGGTTATATTTTCCTAATATTTGCAGACAAGATTTCCTTCCTTTACCAAATTTGTAAGAATGTTCTCTCCAATAGATGAAGTATCTCAATAGAGTGATCATCAATGAGGATGCATGGGATGCTTGCCGGCAAGTTCCAGTTCAAACAACTTGCTTAATGAACACGCTCTGGACTAATATCCAACATGAGCATACATAGATGCATAAGTTTGCATATCAGTCCAGCTCTTCAAAGCTTCCTTCCGTCAAACTTGTTTCCAGTCTCCTAGCTTACACACAGTTTTTGCAAATGGCAACGGACAGAACTAACATGGCAGCGAACAGAACTAACGTAGGAGATAACAGAACTAACATGAAAGCGGGTAGACCTAATGTAAAAGATGAAGAACTATCATAAACGCTGGTAGAACTAATAGTCCAGTCCTCAGAACTAACAGTCCAGCCTTTAGAACTAATAGTCCAGCCCTTAGAACTAACATTCCAGCCCTTAGAACTAATAGTCCAGACTACCCATCTCACAACCAGTTTTCAATAGCTTCCCGATGTTGTTGTTTTTACCGAAGGCGAACCTGTTGTGGTTTATAAAGATGGCGTCAAGGTCCTTGTCGAAGATGGCTCAGAGGGCACCTTGCCCTCGAACTCGTTGTACTTGATGTCGAGAAATTTTAGGGAGGGGAGCCAGAGGACAACCCTAGGAAACTTACCGGCGAACCAATTATTGCTCAGGTCGAGCTCGAAGAGCAACCTTATCCTCTCGAAGGTCCGAGGGCTCGTGCCATAGAACCTGTTAGAGTTTATGAAGAGAGCCAGGTCCCTCAGGAGGTCGAGCTCCTCGGGGAGGTACCCGGCGATGTCGCCGTGGTTGAGGTCGACGCCGGCGACGACCTCGATGGAGCGGTTCGATTGTAGGGTGGGGCCGCGGTGGGTGCAGGGTTCATAGTTCTAATTTTTCTTGTCCCCCCTTTTAAATTCACAACTTCTTAGATTCTTTAGTTGACTTTTAATCACATTGTCTTCAGTTTTTAGCTAAATGTCTATATGCCTGAAGATTCAATGTGAGCTTCTGAAAATTTTTGATGTTAATCTCTTATACAGAACTCTGTTAATCACCAAATCACACAAGAAAAAGGCATTAAAGGAAAACCCAAACCGCTGTTCAATAATCCAAGGAGATCCCATTTTAATTAAATGAAAGAGAAAAACTATAAAAACCCATTATCGATTCCCTTTATAAATTACAAGAAAACAAGAGCACTATCTTGATTAAGACATTGATTTGGGTAAGAGATTCCGTAACTCAGAAAGGGGAGAACGACAATGCCTCGGACCAAAGCTCTGGGGCCCCGACAGCTCGCAGGTCCCACCGGACCATGTTCCGTGTTTATTGTTAAACCCGCGTTCACGAGCTGTTTCCAAGATGACTCCCTGACCTCCGACTCCATGACCACCGTCCTCGCCTTCACCTTTCATGGCCTCCCCAGGGCCTGATCATTTTTAGTGGCCATGGCGGAAGTGAGAGAGAAGGAGAAGTTAAGAGATAGAGGAGAGAGAGAGAGAGAGAGAGAGAGAGAGAGAGAGAGAGAGAGAGAG
>BQKN01000306.1:404424-470468 GCA_022839385.1 Asparagus kiusianus
AGAGAGAGAGAGAGAGAGAGAGAGAGAGAGAGAGAGAGAGAGAGAGATGAGATGAGGTTAAATAGATGGGCGCAGTTACCAAGCTCAATCAAATCAAAGGGTAAATTTGTAACTTTTGTTGGGCTTTTCTTAGGGTCCGATACTTTGGGGCCTTAACACAAATACAGTGTGTATGTGGGGCTTATACACATGGGTCAGAATACAAAGGGGCGGGTCACATGAACTTTCTACTTTTGGGGCCTAAACACATTTTTCCCTAAACTTTAACGTTTTTTTATTTTTCACTTAGATCTATTCACGGGTTCTGACACTCTTTAATGTAACTTCGAGCAAGGGAATCTTAGTTCTTTTTTAAATTTTTGTGTGAAGCACCACTAAGTCTCCATATTTCTTCCTTAAAAAATAAATAAAAATAAATTAAATTAACAGAGTGATTTTTATACGATTTTTTGCCTAAAGGCCCAATGGTTTACCTTGTTTTATCTTTAAACCCGACTACTTTGTTTTGTATCTTTGAACCCAAGCATCATTGTAAATTTGTCTCTAAGTCCAAATTCTCAAATACAATACAGAACTTAGTGGACCCCCTTGTACTTTTCTAAAAATCCTATTTAATGCATAGGGTTTGATTGCTTAATTTTAGTGGAGATTCCTCACTTTTCTTTTTGTATTTTAATGTATAATTTTCATCCTTTACTCAACTTCTAAATTTATAGCATTAATTTCTCATTTTCTTCATCAAAATCATTTCATATTATTATTCATGAATCCTCATAGTTGTTTATTACATTAATATGAAAAAGTAATACTAAAAAAAATCAAGATGTTCATAATTAGATTTAATTTTAGAATTATGATGTAATTTTAGGATTACGCTTGCTTTTAGTTTATTGTGAGACCAAATTTCATAGTTAATTCACTTTTGTTTAAGTTGACTATCTTCCATTATATAAGCACATTCTATTTATTTTTTGTGACAAACAGAGATGAAAAAAGATTTGTGCTATACTTTCGCCAAAACAAGTTATACTTTCACCAAATCCCACTATACTTTCAACAGTTCACAAGTATATCAGGTTTTGGTTAAAGTATAGCAAGTTTTCCTATAAGTGCAGCATATTTTTCTATAAGTTTAGCACATCTTGGTGAAAGTATAGCAGGTTTTTTTGTAAATATAGCAAAATTTTCTATAAATATAACACATTTTGGTGAAATTGTAGCAGGTTGTTATGTAAGTATAGTAGATTTTTCTCTAAGTATAATAGACTTTGGTGAAACTATAGTAGCTTTTTCCGTAAGTATATCAGGTCTTACTACAAGTACAACAGACTTTTCTGTAAGTGTAGCATATTTTGGTGAAAGTATAGCATATATTTCTGTAAGTATAGCCTGTTTTGTGAAATTATAGCAGGTTTTGGTGAAAATACAGTACAAATATTCATTCATATCTGTTTGTCACAAAAAATAAATAAAAAATACACAAGTTTTTATCATAGATAGTCAACTTAGACCATATTTACTATATAATTTGGTCTCACAACAAATTAAAATTAAAATTATGAAATTAGAATCGTAATTCTGAAATTAAATCATAATTCTGAAATTAAATCTAATACTAAAATTAAAATTAACATTTTGATTTTTTTAGTATGATTTTTTCGTATTAACTATAATACACAACTATGAGGATTCATGAATAATAATGAGAAATAATTTTTATAAAGAAAATATAAAATTAATGCTACAAATTTAGAATTTGAGTAACAGACAAAAATTATACCTTAAAGTATCAAAAAAGTAATAAATCTCTACCAAAATTGAGCAACGAAATATGAATTAATAGAGTTGAGGAATAATTAATGGGTTCATGGAAGTTAAAGAATGTAAGAAGAGAGTAAATAATGTGAGAGGGGGGGGGGGACTAACTATGTGTGTGTGTGAGAGAGAAAGAGAGAAGAGATAGAGAGGTGGGTAAATTGATTTTTTTAGAAAAGTTTAATGGGGCCCCGCTAACTTATGTATTATATTTGAGAATTTAGGCTTAGAGATAAATATATAAAGATGATTGAGTTCAAAGTTATAAAACAAAGTAGTTGGGCTTAAAGATAAAACAAGGTAAGTCATTAGGCCTTAAGACAAACAACTCTTTTTTTAAGGAAAAATTACTTCAAGGCCCCAAATCTAAAAAAAGTCATGTGCACTAGCCACTTGTACTTTTACCCATGTGTATAAGCCCAAGATACATTGTAAAATTTTGTTTTAGACCCGCCAACTACGCAACTTGAGAGAATATTTTTTAAAACCTTATTCTACCCCTAACCGGTAGCGTTACAGTGCCTTGATTTTGGTAACCGCATCCGCCCGCTCTCTAACTCAAATCAAGTCTCTCTCTCTCTCTCTCTCTCTCTCTCTCTCTCTCTCTCTCTCTTTCTTTCTCCTCTCTCCCTCCCGCACTTTGTCTCCCCTCTCTATAGTTAACTATAGCCGGCAAAATCCCCAAATCTCCACTCGATCTCTACTCTAGGGTTTTGTCACAATCGGCAGAAAATGGCCAAAAAATCGACGACGAACCCAGATTCCCCAACTTCATTAATAAAAAACGATGAATTCAAAGTTGTTGACCGTCCACCTTCGACGTTGCAAGAGTAAGAACCTGCGCCGATGAACAAAGAGCGACAAGACTCGCCTGCTGTTCGCGGGAAAAATCAGGTCTTTCTTCATTGATGTCATTGCACACTCTTGTAATAGTTTATCGATTACAAAAATCCGGTCTTTTTATAAGATCCGGTTACAATGAAAATCAAAATACGAAAAAGAAAGATTACAATTTTTATCCTTGTTTGTCGAACGAATCGCGAGCTCCTGTTTTGCGGTCACTCGCTTGCGTGGGTTGTTTGTCTGCGCCGGGGTTGTTTACCATGGACCACCGTGAGATCTAGATCCGGTCGGATCTACGCAGCATAACGGGTATTATCTCACCAAGGAGATAATAGCCGGGAGGGATTGTTTCACCAAGGAAACAACCGCTCGAACCTCGGGATCAAAGAACCAAGCTTTAATCCGGAGTTTAACCGCGTAGATCTGGGATCCGGTCCTCTCGAACTCCTGCCTTATTTAGCGTTGAAGATCGCCGAGCACCAGATCCGGATATCCAAGCCTTCAAATCTCCAAAGTTCTAATCTTTTAAGTTTAGATCTGAGTCTTCAGTTCAGCAGATCTTCGCCTCCTCCAAAATCCAACATTTCAAAAATAAGGCCTAAGGCTTGTATTTATAGGCTTGAGGGGTTAACGGAGCGGTCAAAACCACCTAAAACCATCAAAAAACATGTCCAAAGTCCGAGACACCTTTGGGTGTCTCGGCCATGGCCGAGACACCTTGGGGTGTCTCGGCTATTTTGGTCATAACTTCCTCATATGACCTCCAAATGACCCGATTCAAAGTGCGTTGGAAAGCCGATAAGGATTTATATAAGCTCTAATGATTAGATCATCTGTAGAATAAATGAGACACGAGGGGTGATGTGCCTTTTGTAAACGTTGCGGGGCTCCCGATCAGTCCGTATTCTCGTTATTCCGAAATTCCGTTGCTTCACATAATTTGTCAATTTACTTCAAGCATTTGTCGATGTCAATCAAGCTCCCGTGATTCGAATAGTAACGTTCATCGTCTTCTCTTAATTTTGAGCCGTTCGCGGGGACCTATGGGCAATTTTTGACGCCTACAGATACCCCCTCCAAAGTGTTCCAGCCTCGTTTCTTTTATAGAAGAGGCTGGAATATTTTGGATATGATTGGTCCAGCCTTCAATCGGCGTGAAGAACCTGTAATTAGCTTCAATTCTTGACTCCTTCGATTTTCAGTCTATTCGATGCTTTTGACGAATAGCTGAAGTTCTTTCGGCGCTGCGTTTATCGGCTGGCCGTCGTCGAAGTCTCAAATCTAAAACTGATGAATTGAGTTTGGCTCGTGTCATTGACTTTGAACTGACTATCTCCGTCATGATATGTTGACTCTTGATCGCAACGCGTTGACTAGCGTTGACCTAGGGTTACGCATTGACCGGCGTTGACCCTAGGGTTTTGAACGTTGAATGTTGACTTTTTGTCGCAACGCGTTGACTGGCGTTGACCTAGGGTTACGCATTGACCGGCGTTGACCCTAGGGTTTCGAACGTCGAATGTTGACATAGTTTATACTCGTACGTTTACTGGAGTATACACAGTTTAAACTCTTAAGGTATTGGAGCATGGCAAATACTTGAGTCACGAGACCAATCTATTGAATTGATGCGTCAATGACTCGTATTTATAGAATTTTTTACAAATTCTCAGCCATCAACGGGTTTGATGAGCCTTTACTGACTACCGTTTGAGTCGGGCTAGCATGCGGATTATTTAAGTCCGTTCCGCATGTGACGTTAAGCTAAAAGAGTTAACCCTTTTAGTGCTACGATATTGAATACGTAGACTTCGTCTTTCTCCTGTGAAAAGACTAAACAGCAACGTGTATGAGGCGTTGACTTAGGATTTTTGGCAAATCCTCAGCCTTCAACGGATTTGACATGCTCTCACTGATTACCGTTTGAATCGGGCTTACATGCGGATTGTTTTAATCCGTTCCGCATGTGACGTTGTGCTAAAGGAATGAACTCCCTTAGACTTTGTGCTATGATATTGAATACATAGACTTTACCATTTGTTACGGGAATAGGTTACCCGGCGACGCGTGTTAGGCGTTGACTTTAGGATTTTTGGCTAACCCCCAGCCTTTAACGGATTTGATTAGCCTTTACCGACTACCGTTTGAGTCGGGCTAGCATGCGGATTATCTAAATCCGTTCCGCATGTAACGTTGTGCTAAGAGGGTGAATCCTCTAAGACTTCGTGCTACGACTTTGAATACGTAGACTTTGCCGTTATTATGGGAATAGGCTACCCAGCAACGTGTATCAGACGTTGACTTATCCCTACTTAGGCTTCGGGATAAAGGTCCCCAGAATCGAACTCTGGTGTCTTTTTCAATCGGTAAAAGACTAAACCGGCGACGCGTATTAGGCATCGGTATATCCTTTCTTACGATTCGGGATGAAATTCCCCATGCGTGTGAGGCATGGATTCTGGTGTTATTAATAACAACCTGCCACAATGTTGAATATGTGGGCGAGTGTTCTTTTTAACGGTTAAGAACTAACCGGCGGCGAGTGTTAGGTGCGGACTTATCCTTTCTTAGGTTTCAGGATAAAATACCCCAGAATCGAACTCTGGTATCTTTTTCTACGGGGAAAGACTAAACCGGCAGCGCGTGTTAGGCGCAGACTTATCCCTGCTTAGGATTCGGGATAAACTTCCTAGAATAAATCCGAAATTCTTGGAAAATGATTGGTGTGGGAAGGAAGAATTTTATATTCTATTCCCCAAAAAAAAGGAAAGGAAACTCGAGGTGGGATCTCCACCCCCAGAATCCGGAAAGGTGAAACTAAGAGTGGGATCTCCACTCCGAGAATCAAAAAGAATCGGATAACCCTAACTGTCGGAAGGTTTGATTAACAAACTAAAGATGAATTTCTCATTTATCGAGAATGAATTGTGGTTTTGGTCCTAACTGTAGGAAGGTTTGACCAAGCGGGAGCTTGAGATGACCTTAACTGTAGGAAGGTTTGATCACTCGATTTGAAAGCGGACCTCTCGTTCATTAGAGGAATCGAGAGGGGATTTTGGTTGTGGTCCTAACTGTAGGAAGGTTTGACCAAGTGGGGGGTTTAAAACGATCCTAACTGTAAGAAGGTTTGATCGCTCGATTTGTGGGCCTCTCGTTCATTGAAGGAATCGAGAGGGGATTTTGGCTTTGGCCCTAACTGTAGGAAGGTTTGACCAAGCGGGAGGTTTGAGACGATCCTAACTGTAGGAAGGTTTGATCGTTCGATTTGTGGGCCTCTCGTTCATTGAAGGAATCGAGAGGGGAATTTGGTTTTGGTCCTAACTGTAGGAAGGTTTGACCAAGCGAAAAAGGAGAGTAAGAGTACAAATCACTGTAAGATGTTGGTTCGTACAAATTACTCAAAGGGGGTTTCTGATGTTAAGTGATAAAGACTTAACAAAAACGGGGTTCTGACAATTCGTCAGTGATTTCAAGAGTGTTTAGTGTTTATCACTTTATTCATAATGATCGGGTTATCCCTAAGAATATTATATTTAACATTCTTCCGGGAACTTCCCGTTATATGAATTATCGACCCCCAGCTTTCTTTACAAAACTGGGTGCACGATCGGGTTATCCTTAAGAATACCACGCACGACACTCTCCAGGAACTTCCCGTGGAAGAAAGGAAATAGTTTAGACTCATATACCTATTAGAGTATTAAGAAGCAGTTTATACTCGTATACTTTTTGGAGTGTCAGGAATCAGTTTATACTCATATACCGGTCGGAGTTAGGGGATACAGTTTATACTCGTGCACCCACTGGAGTCTCGCCGTTCTTGACTGGCTTACTCTAGCGTTATGACGCCGGCTTCAACCAAGGTCTGGATACTATTCTTTAGAGTAAAGCATGCCTTGGTAGGATGAAGGATCCTCCTGTGGTATGCGCAGTACTTCGGATCCGCGGTATTATCAGCTTCCTCCTGATTCGTGATCGGTGATAGCTTGATCTTGTTATTTTTAAGGAGCGATTCGAAGATGGCTGGAACATCTTCGTCTTTGAAGGAGTACTCTTTTTGAAGCCTCTGATCCGAAGTCTTCTGCTATCTCCGGGACTGCTGTTGTGACGTTTGATTGGCATCAACAGCTGCTGCAGGTGTTTTACCCTTACCATGGGAGGCAAAGTTCGAGTTTGGAGGATTGGTCGTCGATCGACTCCTCTCGGCCTTCTTCCTTCGGAGGAAGCGTTCGGCTTGTTCCCCTCGGACCTTCAGGTCTTTCCAAGTGTTGGAGGGTGCTGTTCCCATTGCTTCTAGCACGTCCAAGGAAAGATTATTGTGGCAGGTCTGGAGAATGAACTCCTCCGTGATCGGGTCCCGACAATTCAACGCTTTGTTCCGGAACCTTTTGACGAAGGTTTCGACTAACTCCCCGTCCTTTTATTTCTCGTCGAGCAACGTTCCGATGGATATCTCGGTGTCGTCGTCGAAGAAGTTAGCGAGGAACTTTGTCTCCATGTCGTCCCAACTTCCCACGCTACCTGGCTTGAGGCGGCGATACCAATCGAAGGCGGCTCCACGAAGAGTGCCAACGAATGACCGCACCATCAGAGGCTCGTTGCCAGAGATAACACCCAGGTGCGATTTGAAATAAATCAAATGCTGGGTGGGGGAACCCCTTCCATCGAACGGCGTGAAGTTGATTAAACTAAACTTCGTCGGATAGGGGATTGATTCCCAATCTCTCGGGTATGGACAAGGAATACCCGTTTTCTTCACCTCTTGAGCAGACATCAACGTATTGATTTTGCTCTCGAGGCTTTTGATCTTCAAGTCTTCACTTGTATCCTCGTTGGCATCCTCACTACCACCCCCTGCGTTGATGGGAGGGTCGCTGGCGTTATGAGCCTCATCCGCATTCGCATTTTCAACCTCCTGAACAACTTGATTACGGCGGCTTGGTTCGCCTTGCAAGTTTGTCAGCACCTGGATTTGCTGGTCATGCATCTCTCTCATGGTCTGCATGGCCATCTACATCTCGAGCCTGAAGCTCTCCTGTTGTTTGGCCATGGCATCTTCGAGCATCTTGGCCACTTGTTCTGCGCTTATCATCAGCGACTCGCGGGGTTCTCCTTCGCTGGATAGGGTGTTATCAGACGCAACCGCAGAGCAGGCATCTGATTCTTCATCCTCTGAAGGTGGACTTATCCGAACCCTACCATAAGTTCCTCGTGCGATGGCTCCGGACTGTAGACGGGTTAGACGCCGTGACACTTTCAGAATCGACTTGAACTCATCCCGTGTCGATGTCCTTTTACTGGTCACGTTAGCGGTGACCCTTGGAAATTCTCCATCTTCAACCACCGCTCTCCTTCGTTGGGAACGCGTAGGCCTTGGCTTCGGCGTTTCAGTGCTGAGCCTTTCGAACACCAAAACTCTCTCGGGGACTGCCTCGACACAGTTGCATCCCGACAGTACCGCCCGAATGAGCTTGGCACAGGGGCATTGAGTCTCTATCCTCTGGGGATTCCTTTTTCTGGATTTGTTCGTACCCCCAGCACGATAGTACAGCTCGTCATTTTGGAATTCGGAGCAACTTATCGTGTGTTGGAACGACTTCCCAGGTATAACGTCATCGTCATCGGACGACAACGTTTCCTTCTGGGAGTAAATTGCCTTCTTTGGGCTATCGAGAGTTACGCGCCTCAAAACGCGCCTTTGTGGGCGTGAATCTTCAACGGGTTCCCGAACCTCAATGCGCAAGTTAGTGCGCTCGGGCGCCGTGAACTCCTTGTCATGTTGAGGATCATGGCGACCCCCAGCATGTTGATTCGTTCGGGACTTCTTCATAGGGCCCAAGCGTTCATGAACTTTGCTGCGCTCGTCGGGAATTGGACCGAGGCGCTCCAAGATTGACCTCCTTCCTCGGGATGGTTCAGGAGGTTGAACTCGTTTTGAAGGCTGTAAAGGTCGCTCCTCGGCCTGAATCACCACTTCGGATTTTGGCCTCCATATTTTGCGAGTTGGTGGCGATTTCTTGGCCACTCCATTCTGCAACCTTCTACGGGCTTCTTGAACTTGAGCCCGTGCTTGCGCTGAGAGTGCGCGGCGCTTCTAAATGCGATCCTCCAGCGTTGAACGGTTTCGTTTGATGCAGACCCATTGCATTGTTGGCGGCTTGGAAGAGGCGCCATTCATCTGCTATTGAGGCTGTTTGCCTCTTTTGCTCTTCAGATCCGCCTTGTAGCAGACGCCGTCCACGGATTCCATCGCCTTTGCGAATTGTTTCGCGAGCCGTTGACGTTGCCTTTGATGGGCTCTCTTCGAGAGAGTCACCACGCCTTCTGCGGCAGAAGAGTTGGCCAGAGCAGATCCGACCTGGTTGGAGGTTGGTGGAGCTTCACCCAATGCAACTTCGGCATCAATTAGGGTGAGATCTTCGTTGGTATTCTCAACTTCTTCATACCAACGGATCTTTCTCCTGGAGGAGAACTTTGGAGACTTGGACTTGCGGAGGGAGGTAGATCTGGACGAGGACAACAGGTACGCCTCGAACTTCTGTTGGTCGAATTCGTACTCGACCTCCTCCACGACCGGGATCAAGATCCGCGGCTGCGACGCAACGATCTCGTCGGCGAGATCGGTGGCTCCCACTATGGTCGCCAGATTGTTCGCGGGAAAAATCAGGTCTTTCTTCATTGATGTCATTGCACACTCTTGTAATAGTTTATCGATTACAAAAATCCGGTCTTTTTATAAGATCCGGTTACAATGAAAATCAAAATACGAAAAAGAAAGATTATAATTTTTATCCTTGTTTGTCGAACGAATCGCGAGCTCCTGTTTTGCGGTCACTCGCTTGCGTGGGTTGTTTGTCTGCGCCGGGGTTGTTTACCGTGGACCACCGTGAGATCTAGATCCGATTGGATCTACGCAGCATAACGGGTATTATCTCACCAAGGAGATAATAGCCGGGAGGGATTGTTTCACCAAGGAAACAACCGCTCGAACCTCGGGATCAAAGAACCAAGCTTTGATCCGGAGTTTAACCGCGTAGATCTGGGATCCGGTCCTCTCGAACTCCTGCCTTATTTAGCGTTGAAGATCGCCGAGCACCAGATCCGGATATCCAAGCCTTCAAATCTCCAAAGTTTAATCTTTTAAGTTTAGATCTGAGTCTTCAGTTCAGCAGATCTTCGCCTCCTCCAAAATCCAACCTTTCAAAAATAAGGCCTAAGGCTTGTATTTATAGGCTTGAGGGGTTAACGGAGCGGTCAAAACCACCTAAAACCATCAAAAAACATGTCCAAAGTCCGAGACACCTTTGGGTGTCTCGGCCATGGTCGAGACACCTTGGGGTGTCTCGGCTATTTTGGTCATAACTTCCTCATATGACCTCCAAATGACCCGATTCAAAATGCGTTGGAAAGCCGACGAGGATTTATATAAGCTCTAATGATTAGATCATCTGTAGAATAAATAAGACAGGAGGGGTGATGTGCCTTTTGTAAACGTTGCGGGGCTCCCGATCAGTCCGTATTCTCATTATTCCGAAATTCCGTTGCTTCACATAATTTGTCAATTTACTTCAAGCATTTGTCGATGTTAATCAAGCTTCCGTGATTCGAATAGTGACGTTCATCGTCTTCTCTTAATTTCGAGCCGTTCGCGGGGACCTATGGGCAATTTTTGACGCCTACACCTGCGACCACCGTTAAAGACCCCGCTCGCCGTCGTTGATTGGTAAAGATCCCCCATCACCTTCCAATAATTTTAAAGACCCCCGTTTGTCATCTAAAGACAGACCATGAACCCTTTGCTCTCTCATCCTCCTCCCCCTTCAAGTCGTCGTCCACCTATGCGTTATCATCAAGGAATGGCAGCACTGATGAAGCCACCCAGACCATGTTAGGCATGCAAAAGGGGTTACCAAGAAAAAGAAAATTTTCACGTTCAAAATAGGAATTAAAGAAATCCAAAAAGAAGTAAGTTGTCATTAAATTTTCCAGTTTAGATATATTGATGTTACAGATTAATGTTGGTGCATTGTGAACTATATGCCTGGATCTGTGAAGTGTAACATATTAATGTTAGAAATGAATTATTGGCTATTATGTTTTGTTATACCCTACTAACGTTTCTTATAAACTATTAACTCTGGATATTGGTTGAAGATATTGGTATCTGATACCTGACTTTACATATTATGCGTTAAGTTTTATTGATTGATAACAAGTCTAGTGAATGGTTGTTAAGGTGTACAACATAATTGTTACATTTCATTGTTAGTTGTTACTATTAGCTGTTGGATGTTAAGTTTAGATAGATTGATATTAAATGTTAAATTTTATTATAGGAAAAAGTCTGGTGATGCTGCTGAAATTAGACCTACCGCTAGTTTTAGTGCATATTATGATTTTATGAAAGTACTTGAACGGAGAATGAGTCGATGTCATTGGGATGCATATCAAGGGTGCACATTTGAGCATTATGTAATATTTCGTCCCCCGTCAGTAGATCAACCCACGCTTGAACTTGTTTTGAGTCACTATGTTGGAGATGAAGTGATGTTTGCTCTGCCCGATGCCAAAAGTGGGAGAGAAAAGATAGTTAATATTGATTTAGACTGGATTCATGAATACACTGGTTTCCCAATTGACTAGAAAATAATTTATAGCAATAGAGATCCTCACACTAGTATTTGGATGGAGTATTTTGCTGAGCAATTTACTAGAAGTGAAAAAGAATCACCAAAGAATATGCGAAGATATGTTGAAGGGCTACTAGAATCTCTTGTTGAATCAAAAAAGAAGAAGGATATTGAGGATTTTGTGTTGCTACGGATTCTTTATTAATGTTTGATGATTTGGTGCCCTAGCAGTGTCCAAGGCATTCTTATGCTCTTGTTCAAATATGTTGATTGTATTGAAAGAGTGAAGAATGTGGCTTGGGGGAAATACATTTATGACCAGACGAAGAAAGGAATTAAGATTGCTCGGAAAGGTTTGAACAAACCAGGGGTTTCATATGTGCTTGGATGCATGTCTCTGATCCGTATAATTTGTATTAACTTTTTTATTGTTATGGTTAACCTGTGCATGTGAACGTTTACATGTATTCTGTCAACTAAAGTTAAAGGTAATTAAGGTTAATTGGTTCGTGTTAACTATATTGAGGTTAGTGTTACGCTTTGTGAGGTTAGTATTAACTATATTTCAGTTTAGTTCTGTTAACTATATTCATGTTAAAAAGATTAGTAGTGCATATTAACTAATTAATTGGAACAATTTGTTTACAGCTATGGTACTACGAAATGACAGGGATTAAAAAAATATGCCCTGAGCAATATATTCAAGCCACCACTCACTAACTAGGTGATGATAGGAAAGAAGTTTGGATCTCTCGAAAAGGACACAATTGTTGCAAAAGCTAAAAAATCTAGCATTGCTGTAGTACAGAAAACGATAGTTGAATTTGGCTCATAGGTTGAAAAGTATCCACTTAGATGGCCAAATACGATAGAAGATGATTCATTGAGGATTAGAAGAAAAGGGTTTCCACCACTCCTAGTAAAGAAGCATCAGATACCACCTTTTCCAAAAAAAGCTATCAAGGAGAAGAAAACATATAGGAGGAAAAAGACTGGAGAAGAAAAGAAGGGAGAAAAGAAGGAAGAAAATAAGAGATCATCAATAGGTTTGATAAGATCTAAAGCAGTGTATATTAAGTTTGTCATTTTAAGTATTAAGCATAACAGAGGAACTATTAACTTTAATGAAAGGATGTTAATGTTACTTGATTGCATATTAATAATTACCTCGTATATATGAACTGTATCCAGTATCTATCTGGAAATAAGTAGTATGTGTTAACTGTAGGCCTTTACCTATTAACCTTTATAAATAACTGTTAACTATTTTCTTATTTAATAAATTACATATTATATCAAATGCTATTGATAATGCTTTTCAAAGGGAAGTTAAGATTAAGGAATTACCATTTGAGGAGTAGCTCAAATTCTAGAGAAATGCTGCTAAACTAAATCAAAGAATATGTCATGCACTGAGGCACTCAAAGAAATTGTATTGTCAAACCTTTATGAATGAGATCCGAAGGCTTAACGAAAAAGTTAAAGGATTCGAGGGATCTGGTGACATAATAGATCCTGAAGTTTTAAAGAAAAATGTGAAGAAGGTTATCGCACAACAAAAGAAAGGAAAGCTAACCAGGGATGAAGCTGACCGACATGATGACGATAGAGATTTCTTTGATAATGAGTTTGTTCTTGATTATGAAGAGGGTAACCTTCAGGAGCATTTCAGTGAAAACGAAGAAGTGAGAGACAAAGTAAATAAGAATGAAGAGGATGAGCAGTTGAATAAGAAAAGAGTTGATGTGGACGAGGATACACAACTTCAGACTGGGGATGTGCATACGTAGCAGGGGGTAGGTGAGGTTGAGGACATCCCACTCTACAATTTCATAAAGAGGACGAAGAAGACAGTCAACAAAAAATATGTGGGTTATAAGAGTAGAGCTCCATGCACAAGAGCTACGAAGAGATCACAACTGGTTAGGACGCCATTCGTCGAACAAAAAAACCAGAATCTAAGGAAGAGGAGCATGAAGATGAACCACTTATTGTCACTGATAAGGTAGACGAAATAACAGTTTATATGAAGACATCGTTGCTAAATGGGACGTGTTAAAAAGCACGTATTTGATGGATGTTGATGGTGCTGCTTTAAAGAAGGCGAATGAGGGGATTCTTGAAGTAGGTAGATTTAGCTTATGAGTGTTGGATAGCACATGGGCTTTGGTACATAACTACAAAATACCAAGCAATGTGGTAGTTAAACTCACAGCTGAGGAGAGCAAATGACTCGAGCATTATTGCAAGCAGAGATATAGCTAATAAGTGCTGATCAATGTTAATCATTTTGCTATAATTTTGTTAATTTAACTGTTAACTCTCTGCTATAAGTTGTGAATGTTAGAAAGGAATATGTTATTATACATTTTTAAGATGTTAACGTTTAGTATTTATTTGTTAACCCTCTTGTATAAGTTGTGAACGTTACTAGCAACTTGTTATGTTTTAGCTTTTAGAGGTTAACTTTTATGATTTAACTTTTAACACACTACTATTAGTTGTTATTCCAAATAGAATATGTTATGTTATGAGTTTTAGATATTAACTTGGATCATTTACCTGTTAACCCTCTTTCTAACCATATTTTAGTGCTTTTTAGGAATTTGGATGTCATCATAACGATGAATAGCACGATTACGAGGATGGAACTTCTTTACTTTTGATTCGAGGAGGAAGGATCGATGATAAGGTAACTTGCATCTTTAAACATGTGTTATAGTTAATCATTATGATTTGAAATAATAACTTTTGTATTTTTATGGTAGGTAACCAAGGCGCTATTAGATAGAATACGGTCATGATTACATAAGCCTGAGAACTCCGCTATAAACAAGCAGTATAGGATTGTGTCATCATTTTTCTGCTTAAGCTTGTTACTCAAAATCCTCAACTTTATATGTTATAGCTTAAGGAAAGCATGTTATAAATTATAATTAACATGTTATATGTGGTTCATTTATAGTTAACACGTTGCAGGTTATAGTTAACATGTGCTAATTAAAGTTCATATGTTACATGTTAAAGTTAATAGCGTTCATATTATAGTTAATATGTAAGCAGTTATAGTTATCATTTTTTATGTAATAGTTATAATATAAATTATTATGGTTAACATGTTACGTTTTATGGATAACATGTTACATATTACCTTAAGTTGCACCATTAAAAATTAATAAGTTAGCCTGATAAATAACTACTCCTCTTTATTGTCTTATTTTTGTAAAACAACATTCACTCTATGAAGACGTTCCTGATCTTCAGCAACTATATGAAGTTTTTATACAAAAGCATATTGCCACCGGCCGATCAATTCTCAGTGTCCCAATTGTTCGTTATGACCATTGGTATTTTGTCGAAGTTAGATTGGATGAAAATGTTGTTTTGCACTATAGCTCGACAACTCACAGTTCTTACCTTGGTTCTGTTAATAAAATTATAACTTCATGGACCATATGAAGGCCGCATTTGATCCTAATAAAATTTGGAGGACATATCAATATATGGTAGTCCCATACGAGTCTCAAATGGGAACGTATGTTGCAAATGAACTCATCACTTTATTAAAGAATTTTTGCCAACATAAACTAACCACAAATAAGTTTCATATTTTGTGATTTGTAGCTATGACTGTGGAATATACGTTTATCTTTATGTACGAGTTATTCTCCAAAAAGGTGATGTACTGCATGTTACGCCTATTGATGATTTGTCAGAGGTAGTACGTGCAAGGCTTGTAGCGGAGCTGATAATAGAAGGTCGGGAATTGAAAAAACTCAGTGGCACACTAGACGCGGATGACCCAGAATTAAAGGGGAGTGCATCAACCACAGTTGTAAAGGCTGAGGAAGAATCTTAGCTAGACAAAATAAGTAATCTTTAACTTTTGTTTGTATAACTTATCCAAATTTGTAGGGTGTAATGTGATACTCATATGCTACTCTTTGTAGATTAACATTAACTTATCTATTTATAACTATATTTATACAATGTTTATTAATTACTATATTGTACTTAACAAGAACATGTTATAAGTTATGGTTAACATGTTATAGGATATTGTCAACATCTTACAAGTTATGGTTAACAAGGCAGAGATTACAGTTAATAAGGCACTGATTTTTGTTAACGGTAAATTTTTACAGTTAACAGGATAACGGTGTTAGTTATCATATTATAGATAATAGTTAACAAATATGGATTATAGTTAACAATTTACGGATTATGGTTATCAATTTACCAATTAAGGTTAACATGCTACGTATTATGATTAACATATTAAATGAGAATGTTCACACATGAGCGTGATATAGAACCGCTACAATTTACAGTTTACTTTAAGAAACACAGTTACCATATTAATGCGATAACAAATTTGTACAACATTTATATATCACATTCTGGTTACAGTTCATATATATAGCTACGAATTTTAGTTCATATATCTAGCTATTACATACATACAAAATTATTTCACATCCCCAATATCAATCAGCGATCAGTTCGTTGTTCACATACCTAATATCAATCATTAACCGGTTCGTTGCCCACATCCCAAATATCAATCAACGATCGGTTTGTTGCAAGTTGCTCGGTTGTGACCTTTAGCGTGGCATCGAGAGCATTTCAATGGTCGTTTGTAAACTGTTCTATAGTTGATACGCCGTGTTCTATTTCTCCCCTTTCTTTTGATAGTATGTGGTGGAAGTAGCTCGATCTCATCCCTTGACACACTACGCTTCTCAAAATTTAGTATGGGATAGAGAATTGGCTCATAAGTCCTTTTAAATGCTTCCATAGACATAAACAATTCGCAATATACGTAAAAATGTCTCTCTTTATATACAAGATGACTGTACATGCATGTTTACGAGGAATTCACATGACGTCCCAAGCCCGGCAATGCATGTTTTCTTCTTAGTTTTATAGGATTGCACTTTAAATATGTCATTTGCAGCTTGTTTAACATTCAGTTGATGACCTTTATCTATATTTTCTTTAAGCACTACCTCTGCTTTTTGACAGAGATATCCACCCTATTTATCTACAAGTACCCGACGATTATTCATTCAGACCGTGATTTGTTTACGAATATGCTCAACCATTTGTAGAATTTGTATCATTCTAGCCTCCTGTATCCAATTATTAAAAGACTCAATGATGTTCAATGTTAAGTGCCCATACCTGAAAATATATGAGGAGAGTTTTAACAATTATACAATGTAAGTTAACAGTTATAGTTTGACAGTTAACAGTTACAAATATAAGTTAACAGAGAACTATTGATAGTTAACAATTATATATTGTAAGTTAGCAGTTCTAGAATGAAAGTTAACAGTTATATTATAAACATTAATAGTTTCGTGATGAAAGTTAACAATAACGAAACAAAACTTAAATTTAGTGATAAAAAGCTTCCTTATTAATTCATCAAATCTAAATATGTTGTATAATGTTACCTTATTCCCAGAAAGAATGCATTTGCCCACTGATTATGAGAGTAGTTCACAGTAATGTTGTATGCCTTTGGATCAATATCATATATCTCTGTCATATAATCGTTCCATTCTGCTATTGTGTATTTATAATAAGCAGCTTGGAGCAAGCTCCCCAAAACATGAGTGTCATTCGATTTCATGCCAAGTCCTTTAGCTTTAACCTAAAATTTTAACGAGATGTAGAACACACCTAGAGTGTAGAGCTTCTGAAAAATATTCTTTCGCTGATTCTTTAATTCCTTTGTTCGCATCCGAAATTATAACCAATTGGTGGGGAGGATTGTAAGGGTTAGCCCTCTCATAAAGTATGGTCCATAGACCTTAGAGGAATCACTTCCAATTCATTAAATTCTCCTGATCACATATGCAATACGCTAAGGAAAATATCCCTTGGTCCCCATCGTATGCTATGGCGGAAAGGAGTATACCTTTATACCGATCCTACAAAAGGTATCGTCCAAAGATAGAAGGGGTCTGCATCCACTCAAGAAACCATTGATGCATGCAATGTAACAAACAAAGAGTCTTGAAAACTTTCCCTCATTCTGTTCAACATGCATATAGCTGTCTGGATTTGTCTCTTTTACCATGCGCTCATACATAGAAAATTAACAAACAACCATCGAAAATTAACATGTTATCAGTGTAACTTAACAAGCAAACTGCGATAGTTAACATGTTATCAGTGTAACTTAACAAGCGAACAACGAAAGTTAACATGTTCCTACTAATATTTACCAAATAAATTACAAAAAGTAACATGTTATCGATATGTTTTAACAAGTAAACCATGAAACTTAACATGTTATGGGTGTAGCTTAACATGAACAACAATAGGCTTAACATGTTATCGGTGTAAGTTAACAATCATTAAACAACATTCACATATTAATTGTTAGGGTTAACATGTGACTATCGTAATCAAAAGACATTAAAAAAACATTGTAACAATAAAGCTCAAATTTTTACCATCGTAGTTGATCATACGAATCATATATATCCTGACTCTCTTTACCCCATCATATCTGACTGTAATCAATTCTAAGGCCGTAGTTTGTGAGAAACTCCTTTTGCACATCAACATGGCGGATTTCTGGACAGACCTTTAGGAGTGGTTGCAACTGTGTTGCAATGAATTTACAGGATGCCCTTGAACGACCTGCATTTTGCCAGTGTTGTCCACAAGTATGTTCATTCACAAACTTCTTGTTCGAAAGTCTCTTTTTATTCTTAACAGGAGAAACAAACAACATCCACGAGCACCCATACGTTTTTTTATATCGGCAATAAACACGGATACATTTTTGTTCGTTCTTTTTAAATTCATAATCAAACAATTTTGGCCATGGAATAGTATGTCAAAGCCAATCTTAATTCATCAGCACTTTCAAATTCTTGACCCTCTTCAGTTAATCCAGTGTGCCACCAAGCAGGAATCATTATTGTGTTGTTAATAATATCATCGGATCGTGTTATATTGCCACCACTGGGATTATCATTAGGAATACTTTCTGAAGAATGACTTGCGGCAGGAGTGCTATCAATAAACCATGGCTTCAATGTAGTCATAATGTTGCACAAATATAAATATTTTTTTGTAAAATAACAATGACGGCTAGTAATTAACTTTTGCATCTTTAAAAACAACACATATACCGTAAAGCTTAACAACCGTGCTAAATAGTTAACATATATCAATCATACATAACATTTAACCTGAAACGGTTCTCTATATAGTCATTTCTCCACATTTTAATCACACAATTCACAACTTTCTCAAAAAATTTAAAGATAACTTACGTTTCAGGAGGTTCCTTCGGAGTGTTCTGACATTTGGAAACATCTACATCTATAGTAGCTCAGATATGGATCTCCAAACACCCAATATTACGGTTGTGCTCCACCATACACTTTAAATCATCCTCATTCTCAATCTCAAAACTGAGATCATGGTTCCTTTTAGATTTATACATAATTGATAACGCGTCATATGGAACCTTTAACCTCTCAGCCACATCAAACTTTAATTCAAAAAAAGAGGTTGAACACGTTACTCTTGAGAACACTGATTTCTCACCCGAGGTCACCATGCAAATCAGATGTTTCTCTGCCATAAATAAGGGGGATTTAAGAGGAGTGATGAAGGGAACGTTAGGAAAAGAGGGGGGTTGAAGATCATAAACCCTAAGTTCATAAATGTGTCATTTTCACCATACATGAACTCTATTCACACAAGAATGAGTTAAGAGGAGATATAGTGGAGGGAAATACCCAAACTCCCCCCCCCCAAAAAAAAACTACCATTAAGTTGCCTTAATTGCGACTGTTATCGATCTCCAGCTCCGGATCTGGATTTCGAGGCTGGGAGAGAGAGCCAAGGGTATTTTCGGGTGTGTGGGTCAAAATTCGGGTACGGAGAGCTTTATCAGGGTACAGTCATATTTTTTCGATTTTAAGGGTTTTAGCATATGGGCCAAACTACCTGGGGCTGGGCCATATGCTAGCACGAGTTTTGGGGCCTTGAAGCAATTTTTCCTTATTATTATTATGAATAGATAATGTCTACAATGATGATTACATGTAAATAGACATGAAACATATTGCCCATAAATATTGGTTGATGCAATTTGCTTAAACAAATGATTGTTTTTTCTAATGCCTTTATTTGTTCAGTTTGATTATCATATACAAACATTTTTATACTTTTTTTATTCATTTACAAATTCCTAAGATATATTTTCATTTTCACCTTCCTGCTTCTAGGTAGAACTCACCTCTTAGCTACCATATTAATTATGTGAAGATACAAAGATATTGAAAATAATTCTGCAGGTTTGTTTCCAATTGCTTTCTTAATCATATTCTTTTTATTTTTTATTTGTTTCTTACCTTGTGATATTACTAGGCTCTGCAGGCCCAATAGGAAAAAGTATTGTAGATTTTTTTCTATAACTAATTATATTTATTACTTTTTGTATGATTTTAGTGAATTGTGATAATTTAGTTTTGTCTTTAGTTGAGGACAATTGAACTACTATAGGTTTGTAGAGGAATCAAAAATAGCACTTGATTCTAATTTTGTTTTCTATTATTAGGTTTATCTATATCTTTTTCCTTTATTCTAATATTTCTCTAAATATTTCATTGTGCTCTAATTTGTTTATTTTGTCTTTCTAGGATTGACAAAAGGTGTTTTAGATCTGCGAAAATGCACTCTTCTCTTGATTTAACCCATAGATAAGAATTTTCATGTTCTTTATTTGTTATTATTTTTATTATTTGAAGCATTTATGCAAAAATTAAAATCTTGCATTTTAATTGAGTAAAGTTGTTGCAAGTTCTAACAAGAAATTGATGGGCATAATTAAGCCAATAAAATGTTAGTTATTTAGGTATGATTTCTTTATTTATTTTACTTCAAATTTCTAGTTTTTTCCAAGTTTACGTAGATTAACTACTATCCAATTTTATTGTGCAGTTAAAATAGAAGATTTCGATTAAGAATCTTTTCTCATCAATTTAAATTAACTAGGTTCATCCCTATTAATTTTTATTATCCTAAATTTTATTCTTAATTATTAATGAATATCCACCTAATGAGAGTCTCTAATTATACCATTTCTATATGTTGTTTTTTCAATTTTTAGAATTGAGAATGTGTATTATAATTACAAACTGAGGGCTCTTCTATTGACATGAATGCTCAATATGTATGCATTTTATTTTTCCTTTATCTTTTTATTGTTTTATTTTTTGAATTTATTTTACGTTTAAATACTAACTATACATATTAATATAGTAAAATGAAAAAAATTGTGTCAATGCTCCGAAAATGAAATTTTCATGTGGCCTAGCCCATTGTACTATTTTGTTTTTGTATTGGCCCTAAATACATTAGGTTTATGCGATTCAACCCCTATTTACACTTCCCAAGAGAAAAAATTTAAAAATTTTCCAAAACTACCCCTCTTCTTCTTCTTCTTCTTTTGTGCCTATCTTTTTTTTCTCATGGAGACCACAACTGCTCCTCCCTCCTCTCCTCTTATTCTCCTTCTCTCGCCTAACCCTAACCTTCCTCCTCTCTCTCTTTTACTCCTCTTCCCCTCCAACCCCCTTGTCTCGCCTACTCCTCCGCCACCAACAACCTTGCGCGTATCCTCCAAACCCGATTGGCTTAGGCAAGCATTGAGAAGACTTAGAGGAGGAGGAGAGGCAGTCGGTAAGATGGATAGGGAGGAATATGGAAGAGAAGGAAAGAAGCAAATAGAGGTCGAGCTAATCAAGCTAGTGTGGTCCATGGTGAAGGGAGGTAAAGGGAGATCAGGAGGGGGTATGCATGGATTTGGTGATGGAGGATGGTATGCAAGAGGTGTAGAAGATAGCTAGGAGATGAAGATCAGAGTTAGGACTCGGATCTAGTGGATAATAAAGGAGGAGGAGGAGGATAATGAGGGTTTTGGAACATATGTGTTGCTTGCTGAAATGCTTGTAAGGTTGATGGTTGGCCTGCAAGTTAAAATGATATTACTTGAGCTAAAAATTTATGAATGCCAAGTATTTGAGAAAATGCTATGAGATGTGCCCACAAAATTGAAATTTTGATTACTTTTTTGATGATGTTAATGTGATTTGATGAACTGCTTATGGGACTAGTTGGGCACAATATTTATGAATGCGATATGTTTTTTATGTGTCATGATTGTGTTCTTTTGGAACTGCATACAATGTGTCTTTGATTTGCGTTAACCAAACTTCGCGTATGTTGAATTCAATGTTTCAAAAATAATTTAATCTCATTATGAAAATCATGGAATTGTTTAACTCTATACAACAAAATTAAAATAGAACTAAATTGCAATGGCTGTCCATTGACCTCATTTAGTTACGTTTTGAGTCGTCATATCCAATACATGTTAATTTTAGCTAGTACATGTTAAATATATCCACTACATGTTAACGTTATCCGGTACGTGTAACTATATCGAATATCTATTAACTTTAACTAGTACCTATTAACCACATTCGACACTTGTTAACTCTAGCCAAGACATGTTAACTATACCCACTACCTGTTAATTTTAGCCAGTAACTATTAACTATACCCAGTAACTATTAAATATTTTTATATATGGTCATATTAGCTCTAATATCTATTTGCTTATTAATTAGTAGGTGATGGGAAATTATCCAATATATGAAGTATAAGTTACTTTTAACATGTACAGATTACAATTCACAGTTATATGTGATACTTAACCAAAACAGTTTATAGTTAACATGTACCTATTATAGTTAACATATACATGTGATGTTAAACAAGAACTAGTTATAATTAACAGGTACAGGGTATAGTTAACATGTACTTGTGACACTTAACAGGATCAAGTTATTTGCAGTAGTATCTCCTCTCCGAGCTTGGCGCCATCTTCAACTTGGTTTTTTGGAGTACTATGTTAAGTGGGTATATGATATGCGACAGTTTGGAGATTGTTTGATGAAATGCCAAAGAGAGACATATGAGGTCTCTACAAGTTTTAAAGCTTTGATTTGGAAATAAAGTTCAACTTTTGTAATGTGCAACTATACTAAATTAGGATTTAGAAAAAAAACTACTGTAAAGCAAAAATAAAGATGAAAAAGCATTAGTAACACTTACTTTGACTCCCTGTTATAAATATATCAATTACATGTTAAGTTTACCCTTTAATGTTACGTTTCACCCATTATATATTAACTATATCTGGTACATGTTAACTTTAGTCAGCACTGGTTAACTATATCCAGTATATATTTAACTTTAGCCAGTACCGATTAACTATATCTACTACTTGTTAACTTTAGCCATTACTTGCTAACTATATTCAATATCCATTAACTTTAACCAATACCTATTAACTATATGTGGTACCTGTTAACTTTAGCTATTACATGTTAGCTTAAGCCAGTACCTATTAACTATACCTAGTATCCATTTACCTTAGTGTGACACCCCTGTTTTCACACATGGCTATAGTCTAAGGTGAACCCAGAGATATCAAATTTACCATGCTCCCACACTATGTAATAACACGTTTCACCAATCATAGTAATATCCTCTAGTGGAATCAAAAGAAGTGTATGTACAAAACAGGCAAAGTAAAGAAGTAAACGTAATAGACATGATATGAAAAGAGATATCTCATAAATAAAAATTATGTCTCAACTGAAATACATCTGATATATAGAATAAAAAAAATGTATCGACATGAATCAACTAAAAATCGTACTAAGCCACACTGCCTTTATAATATGAAAACAAAACTCTAATGTCTGAATGAAACTACAAAACTATGGTAGAGTCTCTAATAGTAAAATCATGCGACAGTGACTATGCCAGAACTCCGTCATCTTGTGGCTCTCCGAAGCTCTGAACCGCCTGAAAGAAATTAAAAACAATAAAAAAATAAGAACGTCACAGCACTAAAGCAAGATTACCTTCATTCGCCCCCAGAGGAAGGACTGCTAGATGAAGTGGAGGTTCTATCTATTAAGTATAGTCTACCTAGATTGTTTTCCCCATATTTAATAGAATTAATATTTAGACACCTACTACGTCGAGCGAAATAATCCAAACAAGAAAACCCTCATATATATACCATATGTCTCAAATTGTAGATATCTAAACATTAATATCTGACTAAGAATAGACAACCTAAATGAAATTAATAATTAGTAACCCACAACACGAGACTGGTACGTCGAGCAAAATATTCCAAACAAGGAAACCCTCATATATATACCATATGTCTTAAATTATGAACCGCTAATCATTGACCCTAACTTAAGAATAAAATAAAATAGTACAGAAGGTAAAGACATTCATACTATCGTATTTATAATATCTTCCACTATCACTGGGAAGATAAGATAAATACCAACATATATTGCCGCGTACTTTCAAGTGTAAAGTATCTCGATCATATATCTCAGTAATGAGTCATATACACAACTAGCATCCGCCAAAAACTCAGGCTATCAATAGTCGTTACAATGCAAATCCTTGCAAGGTATGATTTATCGCATTATCATGCGGGAGGGACTACCCTGTAGGTATCCTAAACAATGTACACGGCTCATTAGTCTCATCGCGATCTTAGTGTGTAACATGAGTGCGGGACGACCTACCATATAGGTATCCTAAAAGACGGCTCATAAGCCTCATCATACCCTCGTGCGGATGGACTGCTAGACAAAGCACCCAAACCCTACTCAGTGGCTTGTACAAATGGAATATCGACGCACTACCTCACATAGTACTGAACTGAGCTCATCAACGATATCCATCTTGTGTATAAACTGTGTAATCAGCCTCTATCTCGAGTGTAAACAGATCAAACTCGTATTAATCCTCTTCAGGATACTCATGTGTGTGCAACTACATTGTACTTGTATTTTCATGAATGTATGTGTACAAAAGTATGGCTCGAATCCCGCAAACACATCTCGAAACGGTGCAAAAACAAAACTCAGGAAAATCTGGAAAAACAGCCCGTAAGTCAACTTATGCCTGGCATAAGTCGACTTATGGCAAGTCGACTTATAAGTTAACTTAGACGACTCCCAAGTTGATGTTTCGATGTTTTTCACACTATTTCTCAAATAAAACTCGTTCTAATTAACATGGAACATAAGAAACATGTTATAAACTTCTATAATTAATTAACAGAGATCAATTTACATGATCCAACACTTGGAATAAAACTAATTAGGGTTAGATACAAGATTAGCCAAAAATTTCTTACTTAACTCATATATTACCGACATGATTATCATAGCATGATCAATTATAAACATGAACAGAGGTAGAAAAATTGTTTAAACATACATATATTACTCAAGTATCGTCAACCTAGGGTTTAATCATAATTAACCTACATGTATATCTTAATTAAACAACAAATTTGGGTTAAAGCATGAGTTAATCATAAATAACAAGCTAAAAACGAGATTAGAAGCTACCCTAAAGATCATAATCATAAAACTATTATAAAGAGCAAGCAACAAATGTAGATCTAGCATGAGTTTAAGATTAAACATCAAAATCTAATTTTTATTATGTAGGATCATGATTAAACATGTAAACATCACTTTAAACATCTTCAAAGCATTGTTAAACTAAGGGGATGAGTTTGGACAAAGATAATCTTACCTCAGATCACTGTTAAACTTCCCCAACACGCGTGCAAGGTCTCTTCTTCGACAAAAGCCTATGTTCTCTCTCCCTCTGCTCGATATCACGTCTCAAATGCCTCGAGGAACACCAAAAACAAGATCTAAGGTTTAAGGGGAGAGGGTGGCTGTGTTCTCACGTGAAAACTACAGAAATTAGGGTTTAGAAGAGTTCATATGGTGCCGTGCTAATAGTCAGTTGATAACTATTGTTATAAGTGATCTCAATCAGTAGGATATTGTCCTCCCAGCTACCCTAAAAATCTATAATGCATACCTGTTACATGTCTTACAATACTTGGTTGACTCTCCTCGTTTATCCATTTGTCTGCGGGTAGAAAACACTAGAATATGATAACTGGCTACCAAAAGAATTCTGGAAGCTCCTCCAAAAATGTGAAGTAAAAACCGAACCTCGATCTGATACAATTGTCTCTGGAACTCCATGTAATCTCACTATCTACTGGATGAATATCCTCACATAAGTCTTCGTTGTATAAGTCGTCTTCACCGGAATAAAATACGCTGACTTCGTCAACCGATCCACTATCACCCAAACTGAATCGTTCCCCTTCTTCGATCTAGACAATCCTACAATGAAATCCATAGATATATCTGCCTACTACCACTCAGGATGGGTAAGGGATGTAGGGTTCATGCTGGTCTCTGATGTTCTGTCTTCACTTGTTAGCAGGTAAACACTTAGTTACATACTCTATAATCTCCCTGTGCATGCCGCTCCACCAAAAGTGTCTCTTCAGGTCTTTGTATATTTTAGTTGTGCCTGAATGTACTGTATATCTGGTACGATGCGTCTCATCAAATAATTCCTTCTTCAGCTATGGATCACTTGGAATCAGTAATTGACCCTTCATTCAAAGATCTCCATCTACTCCAACGGTCCAGTCAGCCTTTGGCTATTTGGAAATCTCCTCCTTTCAGATTTGAATCCAAGAGTCCTCTAGCTAAGCTCTGACCACTCTATCTCTCCAAGATGGTTGTACTGACAAAGCTCCCAAAAATGCGTTGCTCCCGCCAATCTTTGGCCTAAAATCAAACTGGCTAAGGGTGTGAAGATATCGATACAACGAGCACCTCAAAGCCGCCATCAGATGTCGACGCTTCCTGCTCAACGCGTCCACTACAACGTTCGTCTTTCCTGGATGACACTGAAGCGCGAACTCATAATCTTTAATAAACTCAACCTATCGTCGCTGTCTTTGATTTAACTCTTTCTGAGAGAATAGGCACTTTAAACTCTAATCATTCGTGAACAGCTCAAATTGCACTCCATACAAATAATATCTCTATGTCTTCATTGAGAAGACTACTACTACCATCTCTAAATCATGTATGGGATAATTTTACTCATGAGTCCTCAACTTCCTCGAAATGTAGGTCACCACTCTCTAGGTCTGCATCAAAACACCTCCAAGACCCAACAACGATGCATCCATTGTTTGCGTCGAAAGTTATTTTTATTACTAAATCCATTACACGTTTATCGATTATAGATTCTAAGTAAAATTGGTCTTTTATAAGACTTTATTACATAATAAAAATAAGAAAAATACAACTCTCTAGAAACACACGCAGATGATGTTTATCACCCGCTGCTTGCGTGGGATCTTTGCCTGTGTTGGGGTGGCGTTAGCACATGGAGGACCGAATCACAGATCCAAGTTGAATCGTGAAGAAGGCTTAAGGTCGATGTTTTGTTTTAGAAACAATAACAGAAGTGGGTATCTCAACAAGGTAAGATAAAACACTCTTCTCAAGATCAAGTCAAAGCTTAGATCTCGAGGAAATGCCGATGGCTCTTGGAAGTGCTTGAAATTGATGAAGATTCTTTCTCTCTTGCTCAAAATTTACCAAATTGCTCAAGTCTCTACTCTCTCTGCCTTTTTTGTGCATATGGGTGATAGGGAAGCATTTATAGTCCCTAAAAGCAGTTACTGATGGTAGAAAATCAAAACAAAACCAACTTGACAACCCCTATTTCCGAGACACGTTCCGTGTCTTAGAAGAAGGGAGTCAGCCTGTCAGTTTTTAACTGATTTCCCCACGTTTAAGTGTCATTATTTCTACAGTTATGGGTGAAATTTTCATTTGTAACGGATCTCCCACGTTTATAGATGATCCGCAGCAGTTATGAAGCCATGTGGACCGCACAAAACTAGAGAAAACTGTCAATGAACTCATAATATTCCACCATAATTTCCGAGACACATTCTATGTCTCGAAAACTATGAGTTGCCTCATAGCTTCTGATACACGTTCTGTGTCACAAAAACTATGAGTTACCTCATAGCTTTCAAGACAAATTCCTTGTCTCGGAAGTTGTGCGGCGCCTGATTGTTGTTTTGTATTTTTGTGCATTAGTTGTTCTTTGACATCGGATGATCCTCTTTGACTCGGATGATGACGTTTATTGCCTTCTCTTCGTCTTGAGCTATGTGTGGTAACTTATAGGCAAATTTTGACACCTACTGTTTGTGGAAAATTTGTAAAAAAAAGAAATAAAGGAAAATTAATTTGTATTCCTTTGATCTTAATTAAAATTGGATTTCCTGATTACAAAAGAGAGGAAAATGATCTGAATTCTTCCTTTTGTTTAATTCTGGGTTCTTCACGGTGGCGATGGAGTGCCTCCCTCGAATGCTCGTGTCGAGTTTGCTCTCCGTTGATGAACCGAACGTCTTGATTCACCGGAACGGTATCTCTTCCTCATGATTTGACGCTATGAAGAACTTGCGTGGTAAGTTTTAGAACTCTGGATGAGTTTGAAACTCTATGAAAGAGTTAATTTAACCGAAAGTCGGTTATAAGCCAAGGATGAAGAAGGTCTTGCTGCCGATCTCCAAAGCTCCAGCAATTCCCCCAAAAAGCTCGCCGAAGATCTCTTCTTTGCTGCCAAGCTCCAGGGTCAATCCAAGCCAAGAAGTTCCAACCCTTAACTCGGTTGAGTTTCTTCTTATTTATAGGGGGTTAAGGAGGTGTAACCACCCCTTAAATCACTCCTAAGTGGGGTGTAACTACCCTCAAATCATAAAAAATAGTTTTGGAACTGTTCAAAGGTTTAAGGGGTGTAACTAGGGCTGTCCATCCGGGCCGGGCCGGCCCGGCCCGGCCCGGGAAACCGGGCCCGGGCCGGGCAAAACCCAAGCCCGGACCCGGGCCCGGGTGGTCCGGGCCGGGCCCGGGCCCGGGTCCGGGCCTGAGCGGGCCGGACACCGGGCCGGCCCGGTTTGATTTTTTTTAAAAATTTTTTTTATTTTTTTTAAATTTTAACAAAACCATAAATCATAAATTATTATAAAAAATGTCATAAATTTAATTAATAAGTTGAAATAAAATGACATAAATTACAAGTACAAAAAATGATAAAAATAACTTCTTTATTAATAATCGGTAAATCCTTTACAAGTATAAATTTATTTCGAAATTCGTCGCATCACAATAGATGAGTACATCCCAACTAGGTTGGCACCTACTCACCCATATCACTATCATTTGCAACTTTTTTCGAAATAATTTAATTCAAATTTAAAGCTAAGAAATAAAAATTACAATTTTATGAATATCTAGCTAATCATTATATCTATCTGCTAGTCCCAACTCTTCAAATTTATCTTCAATCATAGCAATCCGTTCGATGCCTTGTGTTCGCTTCTCGTATCTCCACCAATCCTGTAAGCACATCACCGCTTGTACAGTATACGGATCTAAGCATATCCTGTGGTCGTTAATCAAACGTCCTGCTGTGCTGAAAGCGGATTCTGAGGCTACAGTCGAAACCTGCACTGATAGTAAGTCACGAACCATGGTGGAAAGTATAGGATATGAAACTGATCCATATACTTTCCACCATTGCAAAATATCTAAAGCATTTTCTTGACATTTAACTAAGGAAGCAGATAAATATTCATCTATTTCAGAAACCTCTAATCCTGATGAAGTTCCAGATCCACCAGTTAGTTCAGCTACCATTGCATACCTATCAAAACTTACACTCTTACCTCGACCTGTGCTCGAAGCTGAAGGTGCCGAAGCTATAGACTGTTGTGTAGCTACACCATATCTAGCTGCATACTCATCATATAAGGTTTGAAAATAATTTCTAATAGCTAAATGATGAGTAGTAGCAGTAAGGGTGGATCCATCATCTAAGTCTATAATCTGTCCACCATACAATGATTGTAACAAACTTCGAAGGCCAATATCCTTCAAGCATGGATCAGTAAGAACACCAATACCAAAAATATGAGGAATAGGCCTAAAATACTTATTAAATTTACTCTCCATTTGAAAAATTATATTTCCAAAAATATCATCCATACGATATTTTGCAAAAAATTTTTGAATATTTAAAATTTGTAAAGCAGCTAAAGTAATAGTTGGATAATAACAACCAGATAATAACATAGTAGCATCATAAAAAACTTGTAACATCTCATTTAATTTACATATAACTGTCCATTCATCTTCAGTTATTCCATAAGCACTACCAGAGCTAGAACTAGAAGCATAAAAATTTATAAAATCATTTATAATTTCTTTATATTCTATTGCTACAGATAACATTGCATAGGTGGAATTCCACCTATGGTCAACATCTTTTGGAATTAGTCTAGGCTTATAATTTTTTCTTTTACAACATTGTTTCCATCTTTTAATTCTCATTTCAGAAGCATTATGCATATTAGCAACTGCTCTAACTTTTTCTATCATGGGTTTAATTTTAGAAAATGCACTTTGAACAATTAAATTTAAAATATGATAGATACATCTAACATAAAAAAGCTCACCATGACATGGCAATGACAAAGTTATTTTCAGAAAATCAACAGCTACATTATTATTACTTGCATTATCTAGTGAAAGAGTAAATATTCTTTGATCAATTTCTAGTTTCATAAGTTCTTCAACAATTAAATTTGAAACATTAATACCAGTGTGTGACTCTTCAATTGCAATAAAAGAAACAACTCTTTTAAACATTTTCCAACTTTCATCAATCCAGTGTGCTGTTATACATAAATAACCAGTTTGCACTCTAGATGACCAAATATCAGAAGTTAAAGAAAATTTGCAGTTTAAATTTTTAAAATAAGAAATTATTTTTCCCTGTTCCTCAACATAATATTTTAAAATATCACGTTGACAGGTTTGACGAGGAAATTTTGTAAATGCAGGATAAAAACCATCTCTAAACAAATCTTCAAATTCATCATCTTCTACTAATTTAAAAGGAAGGTTTTTAAGAACAATAAACCTGATTACGCATTTCCGGGCTCGGACAGCGTCATAATTCCAACTGCCGAGGGTACCTGAAGAGGATGATTGGGAAAGCATAGACTGCCGGATATCACCTTGTAGATTTTGGCCTTTGTTGTGTTTTTCAATATGCCGTTTGAGATGGTTGGTGCCGCTCTTATGATGAGCTTTGAATATCTGGCCGCACAACGCACATTTCGCATTCTGAGAGATGATCCTACCATGTTCATCCTTGGTGACGTCTATCTTCTCAAAAAAATTCCATACATCAGACCTCGGCCTTTTTGGAGCTCTTGGTGCCGTAGATTCGTTGCCACCAGATTCAGGATTAACACCGGTAGGATGAGGAGTTGTTGTAGGAGGACTCATCTCTGGATCGGTAGGAGATGCATGTTGCTCTTCAAAATCAGACCCAGAAGCCATTTGTTGGAAGTATTAGAAAATACAAAAGATTATAGGATAGTATATTAGTATGAGATAGTATAAGATTGTATAAGAGAGTAGTAGAGAGAGAAATAGATGAGTTTTGTTGTGAGGAAATGAATTGAAACCCCCCCTCTATTTATAGAAGTAGTCCCCTAGGTAAATGACCAAAAAACCCTCGAAAAATAGCCGTTTTTTGACCGTTTTAAGGGGCAAAACGGTCAAAAGGTCAAATCTGACCGTTAGGCCAGATTTGACCCGGGCCGGGCCGGGCCGGGCCAGCCCGGCCCGGCCCAGCCAACGGTCACTTTTGTGACCGTTCGGCACGGGCCGGGCCGGCCATTCGAAGCCCCAGTGCCCAATTTGGGCACTGTTCCGGGCCGGGCCCGGACAGGGCTCGTCAACGGGCGACCCGGGCCCGGGCCGGGGCGGGGCCCGGGCCGGGCCGGACACCGGGCTTTTTGGACACCCCTAGGTGTAACCCCCCCCTAAAATCTCTCCATAACAGGGTGTAACCGACCCCATTAAGTGGAAATACGGTTTTAAAACCGTTCAGGTTCTGTTTGAACCAGTCAAACACAAAAACCGCGGGTCTGACCCCTGCGTTTTGATGTTACAACACGTGTTCGACCCTTGTGTTTTGATGTTGCAACCCGGGTTCGACCCCTGCGTTTTGATGTTGCAACACGGGTTTGACCCTTGCGTTTTGATGTTACAACACGGGTTCAACTCTAGTGTTTTAATGTTGACACATGGGGAGGACCTCCGCGTTTTGGTATGGCAATACAGGGAGGACTCCGGTGTTTTGATGTTGTAATGCAGGTCCGACTCCATCATTTAATGTTGACACACGGGGAGGACCTTCGCGTTTTGGTGTGGCAACACAGGGAGGACCTATGCATTTTATTCTGGGAACACAACCACGAGCTATGTGTTTTGAATCTGAGACGCATAGGTGAGCTTTGCGTCTGGATTTGAAGAGACCGTCAATTTGTAGTCTCTTTTGCTAGAGCGTTACAAAGACTATCATCTTGTAATCTTCTTCTTGGCTCCTTAAAACTATGAGAGCTGTCAGATTGTAACACCTGATGTTGATTGTGAAGGCTGTTGATTAGAGCTTCCATCAGTTGTTGTGAAGGTCATCAGATTATAACCTTCAGTGAACTACGTGAAAGTCTTCAAACTGTAGCCTTCTCAAAGTTGTTAGATTGTAATTTCCATCATCGGTGTTTGATGGGTGATCAGCTATCTATTATGATTTTTAGACAGCCTACAGAACCCCCTCTAAAGTTTTTGAAAGTTCGCGGTTGACTGGGACGAATTTTCAGAATACTTTGGATCTCAACTATGATCTTGGAGCTGTTGATTCCTTGTCGTAAAGGAGTTGTTCTCTGCACTCACTTTGAAGGCATCTTGGTTGAAGAGATTTGCCATGCAGAACCCTTGCATTTTGAATTTGGAACATGGGTGTGACCTCGGCATTTTGGTCTTTGCAACGCGGGTCTGACCTTGGCGTTTCGACTTGAGACGCGGAGGTGGCTCTCATGTATTTTTTGACTAAGTCTTTGAGACTTGTCTTTAGCTCATCTGTTTCAAGTCTCCGCTCACATCCATTAAGCTGATGAGCCTATAATCATACATAGGATTTTTGGCAAACCCTCAGCCATCAACGGATTTAATAAGCCTTTACCGACTACCATTTGAGTCGGGCTATCATGTGAATTATTTGAATCCGTTTCACATGTAATGTTGTACTAAGAGAATGAACCCTCTTAGACTTGATGCTATGATTTTGAATATATAGACTTTGTTATTTTTACAGGAAAAGACTAACCGGCAACGCGTGTTAGGCGTAGGCTTATCTCTAATTAGGGATCGAGATAAAGTCCCACATGCGTGTAAGGCATGGATTTTAGCGTTATTAATAACGACCTGCCACGATGTTGAATATGTAGGCTTTGCTATTTTCACGGGAATAAGCTACCCAGCAGCATGTGTTAGATACAGACTTATCTCTATTTAGGGATCAAGATAAAGTCTCCCATGCGTTTAAGGCATGGATTTTGGCGTTATTAATAACGACCTGCCATGATGTTGAATACATGGGCTTTTGTCCTTCTTACGGTTCAAGACTAACCGGCAACGCGTATTAGGCGTTGACTTATCCCTACTTAGGATTCAGGATAAAATTCCTCATACATGCAAGGTATGGATTCAGAGATTATTAATTTAATGATAATCACTGGCTACGATATTGAATACGTAGACTTTGTCACTGTTTCTTTCTGTGTTACTTGAAACACTAAAAGAAAGTTAGAAGTGCCAGAGGTGTAGTATTAACTTGGCATGAATTTTCACTTAGAGTAAAATTTAGAAATTTTCTTTATTATCACTAGGATAATTCCAGAAAATCTTTAATCCACTGGGGATTTTATGATGAAAACTTGCTATTCTTGTTAAAAAAGGATTAACAAGTTCATTGGAGAGGGTTTGACCGTTAGAGGTGTGATGTTAATCTAACAGTATTTTATGGGCTTATCGCTCTTTTGAAGAGAGTCGATAAGTTGATTTGGTCGTCAGAGGTATGATATTAACTTGACGAGTATGTGGACCTATCGCTCTATTGAGGAGAGTCGATAAGTTGATTTTGTCAGAGGTATGATATTAACGTGACAAGAAGAATATTGCGATCGTGGTAATTTTGAGTACCTATCGCTTTATTAGAGAGAGTCAATAAGTGGATTTTGTCAGAGGTTTGATGTTAACATGACGGGAATTTGTTGCGATTGGAGCAACTTTATGGACTTATCATCCTATTGAAGATGATTGATAAGTTGATTGGTTGTCAGAGGTGTGGTTTTAACGTGACAAGACAATTTGTTACGATCGGAGCAACTTTGTGGACTTATCATCTTATTGGAGAGGATTGATAAGTTGATTTGTCAGAGGTATGGTTTTAACGTGACAAGATAATTTGTTACGATCGGAGCAACTTTGTGGACTTATCATCCTATTAGAGAGGATTGATAAGTTGATTTGTCAGAGGTTTAGTGTTAACGTGATAGGATTTGTGTTGCGATTGGAGCAACTTTGTGGACTTATCATCCTACTGAAGATGATTGATAAGTGAATTTGCCAGAGGTTTAGTGTTAACATGACGGAAATTTGTGTTGCGATTGGAGCAACTTTGTGGACTTATCATCCTATTGAAGAGGATTGATAAGTTGATTGGTTGTCAGAGGTGTGATACTAACGTGACAGAAATTTGTACTTGTGACTTGCACAAGATTTTAGGAATTAGCGTCTCGCTAGGGAAACTTGCTAGGTGAGTTTATCATCAGAATCGATGAGTTTTGATACTTATGATTTGAATAAGATTTTGAAGACTTAGTGTCTTGCTGGGGAAGATTGCGATTTAAGCAATTTTGAGGACTTATCATCCTATTACCAAGGATTGATAAGTTAATTATCAGAGTTGTATTGTTAACGTGACAAATTAGGAGTGATGCGAGTTGCATGCATACTCTGTGGGGGTGATGATCGTCAGAAGTGTAATGTTAACTTGACGATGTGAAAGTTTTGTTACTCTTAATCTAATAGATTCCAAGTAACCAACCCCCAGTCTTGATTAAGAGTTAGCAGGGGAATAAAAAGAGGTAGATAAGGCACATCGCCTAGTGGGGGCACTATCCATGAAGTCAGAATAGAGACACATCACCTGGCAGGTCGTTATCTAATGAGTTTGACTATCAGAGGTAACTGTTAACGTGATAGTTTTGTGGGCCTGCCATCCTTTTGAAGAGGATTGGCAAGTTGATGGACTATCAGAGGTAACTGTTAACGTGATAGTTTTGTGGACCTGCCATCCTGTTGAAGAGGATTGGCAAGTTGATGGACTATCAGAGGTAATCATTAACGTGATAGTTTTGTTGACTTTCTATCCTATTGAAGAGGATTGGCAAGTTGATGGACTATCAGAGGTAACTGTTAACATGATAGTTTTGTGGACCTGCCATCCTATTAAAGAGGATTGGCAAGTTGATAGACTATCAGAGGTAACTGTTAACGTGATAATTTTATGGACCTGCTATCCTGTTGAAGAGGATTGGCAAGTTGATGGACTATCAGAGGTAAATATTAACGTGATAGTTTTGTGGACCTGCCATCCTGCTGAAGAGGATTGGCAAGTTGATGGACTATCATAGGTAAATATTAACGTGATAGTTTTGGGGACCTGCCATCCTATTGAAGAGGATTGGCAAGTTGATGGACTATCAGAGGTAACTATTAACGTGATAGTTTTATGGACCTGTCATCCTATTGAAAAGGATTGGCAAGTTGATGGACTATCAAAGATAACTGTTAACGTGATAGTTTTATGAACCTGCCATCCTATTGAAGAGGATTAGCAAGTTGATGGACTATTAGAGGTAACTGTTAACGTGATAGTTTTATGGACCTGCCATCCTGTTAAAGAAGATTGGCAAGTTGATGAACTATCAGAGGTAAATGTTAATGTGATAGTTTTGTGGACTCGCCATCCTACTTGAAGAGGATTGGTGAGGGTATTTAGAAGAAAATGGACTATCAGAGTTGATCATTGACATGATAGTTTTGATGGATTTCGTGGTTGACAGAGGTATTAAACATAACAACTCAGAAAATTTATTACTTATAATCAAACGAATTACAAATAAACCAACCCCCAGTCTTGAACAAGTGCAGAGGGGAGAAAGGGTAGACATGGCATATCACCTAGTGGGCCACTATCTAACGAGTTTGACTATCAGAGATAACTGTTAACGTGATAGTTGTTGAATCCGTCATCCTACTGAAGAGGATTAGCTTTAGTGGCCGTAGTATCTTCCCTTTCTGACTGAGAAGATTGGGCTTGGTCTGATTGCTCAGGTTGATCCTGCCTACTTTGTTCTTCAGCTTTGATCCTGGCAATGATCTTTTGAGCCTATTCGCCTTGAGAGATTAGTTGTCTCTAGGAACGACATTCTACAACTCCTATTCAGGCTAGAAGGTCGGTTTGCAAGTTGTGTCGATAGGTCTCTACTAAGGTAGATTGTGCCATACCTGACAAACATCACAGAGCCATGTTTCGAAACCTCTTGATGAAGGCTTTGACGGACTCCCTCTTCTTCTGCTTAGTGGCGAGAAGGGTATGCATGGAGACTTCTGTATCCTCTTCAAAGAATCTTGACAGGAAGAGTCTCTCTAGATCTATCCACTTTTAGAAACATCCGGCAGGTAGTTTCTTAAACCATTCAAAGGCAACTCCCTTGAGGGTGCCAATGAACAATCGAGCCAGTATGGTGTCGTTTAATATCATATTCCCAGTCTGTGACTTGAAATGATAGATATGTTAGTTCGGTGATCCCGTGTTGTCAAAAGTTTGTAGCGTCGGGACTTCAAATTTTGGAGGATAAGGGGTTGCATCCTATTCGGCAGGATAGGGTCTGGTAACTCTCTCATCTTGGAGCTCGCTTCTGTTAGCAATGGCTTTGAGGCGGGCTTCTAATTCTTCTATTTTGGCATACTAGAGATTCTGCTCATTCACCATCTCTCTTCCTTCATCAGAGGAAGATTCCAGGTTGTGGGCTTTTTGGTTAGAAGTCGTGTCATCAACCACTTTTCCCTTACCTTTGCTTGTGTGAGGTCGGGATGAAGACGTTTTTCCTCTCCAAGAGAATTCTTACCTAGATGGTGAATCTGTCTTCTGAGATTTGACCTTGTCTGCGACGATTTGATTTATCAGGGCCAAGAGTTCATTGATGGCCTCCTGCTGAGATTTGAGCATGGCCTCCTACTCATCAAGTCTCTTCACGAGATCTTTATGGTTTTTCGTCATATAAGCGGAGCTCTCATGTTCAACAAAAGAGCTTGATGATTGGGACTCTGCAATGGCTGAGTGTTCATCATCAGAATTGGTTCCTCTGGCTAACCTCTGATAGTTGACATGGGGAATGGCTCCTGTTCGTGTCCGAGTACGTTGGTAGATTCCTTCAAACTCATATCGATTTCTCTGACGGTCGATGAACGACTTATCTCAGAGTCATCGAAACTAGGACCTAAGGCTTTCCCTCTACCGATCACATTGTTAGTAACCCTAGGATACTCGGTCTCTAGAGACTTCTTCCTGTGAGAATGTCGTCGTTGGTTGGGCAAAGCAACATTCGAAAATTGGTCGAAAACCAATAGTTTGTCCGCATATGAGCAGCATTGACATCTCGAGAGGATCGTAGGAATCAGTCGTTCACATTGGAATGAACAAATGACTTGTTGCATCGGTCTTTCTCTCGATATGAACTTTCTCAAATCTATTGTGAAGATTCAAGGAGAATTACTCACTGGTCGTGAGGTTTGAATTGGAACCCTCAGTCCATGATTGGACAGGACTGGCTCTTGATGAACATGGATTTGGTTGAGATGCCTTGAATCCATGCACTTTTTACATCCGCCCCTCAATCTAGTCGCGCTACGCAGAGTATTCGGGGGCTCGCAACATTTCATTACTCGAACGCATGCCTGATCTCCAGGTGTTGCTGGTGAAACATAGTCCTGATGTCTACGTTTAGCTGATGAAACGCAGCCTTGAAATCTACGTTTTGATTCTGAAATGCACTCCTGAGAGTTGCGTTCAGTTTGTGGAACTTACTCCTGAGAGTTGCGTTTTGGTTCTGGGACGCACTTTTGAGAGTTACGTTCAGCCAGATCAACACAGTTTTGAGGTCTGCATTTTGATGTTGGAACATGCTCTTGAGAGTTGTGTTTTGGTTCTGGGACGCACTCCTGAGAGTTGCGTTCAGCCAGATCAACACAGTTTTGAGGTCTGCGTTTTGATGTTAGAACGCGCTCCTAAGAGTTGCATTTAATTTGTGGAACACACTCCTGAGATTTGCGTTCAGTTTGTGGAACGTGCCCCTGAAGGTGACGTTTTGATTGTTCAACTCACCACTGAGGGCTGCATTTGACATAAACCGAGCCCACTCCTTCGGAGGAGGGGCTGTTCGAGCAATCTTGGCAAAAGGAGAGGGTTTCCTTCGGCATACGAGCAACAATTGGAGCTTTAATCTCCTTAAAGACTTAACGGATCTTGCGCATAGCCTTAGGGCTAAGGGATCCAAACGAGAGTAACTCCTCATACTTGGCTTGATCAAACTCGATGATCAGAGCTTCAACGGTCGTTCCAGCAAGCTTAACGTCGGATTGCGCTACCACTTCTTCGTCAGAGAAGCTAGTCCCCAGCAGAGTCGCCATATTTTGTTCGTGGAAAATTTGTAGTAAAAAGAAATGAAAGAAAATTGATTTGTATTCCTTTAATCTCAATTACAATTGGATTTTCTGATTACAAAAGAGAGGAAAATGATCTGGATTCTCCCCCTTGTTTAATTTTGGGTTCTTCACAGAGGCGATGGAGTGCCTCCCTCGAATACTCGCGTCAAGTTTGCTCTCCGTTGACAATCCGAACGTCTTGATTCACTAGAACGGTATCTCTTCCTCATGATTTGACGCTGTGAAGAACTTGCATGGTAAGTTTTAGAACTCTGAACGAGTTTGAAACTCTATGAAAGAGTTAATTTAATCGAAAGTCGGTTATAAGCCAAGGATGAAGAAGGTCCTATTGCCGATCTCCAAAGCTCCAGTAATTCCCCCAAAAAGCTAACTGAAGATCTCTTCTTTGCTGCCAAGCTCCAGGGTCAATCCAAACCAAGAAGTTCCAACCCTTAACTCGGTTGAGTTTCTTCTTATTTATAGGGGGTTAAGGGGGTGTAACCGCCCCTTAAATCACTTCTAAGTGGGGTGTAACTACCCTCAAATCATGGAAAATAGTTTTGGAGCTGTTCAAGGGTTTAAGGGGTGTAATCCCCCTAAAATCTCTCCATAATAGGGTGTAACCGACCCCATTAAGTGGAGATACGGTTTTAAAACCGTTCAGGTTCTATTTGAACCAGTCAAACACAAAAAACGCGGGTCTGGCCCCTGTGTTTTGATGTTGCAACGCGGGTTTGACCCTTGAGTTTTGATGTTGCAACGCGGGTTCGACCCCTGCGTTTTGATGTTGCAACGTGGGTTCGACTCCAGCGTTTTAATGTTGACACACGGGAGGACCTCCGCGTTTTGGTATGGCAACGCAGGGAGGACTCCGGCGTTTTGATGTTGTAACACAAGTCCGAATCTAACGTTTTAATGTTGACACACAGGGAAGACCTTCGCATTTTGATGTGGCACGCAGGGAGGACCTATGCGTTCTATTCTGGGAACACAGCTACGAGCTATGCGTTTTGAATCTGAGACGCATAGGTAGCTCTGCGTCTGGATTTAAAAAGACCGTCAATTTGTAATCTCTTTTGCTAGAGCGTTGCAAAGACTATCATCTTGTAATCTTCTTCTTGGCTCCTTAAAACTATGAGAGTTGTCAGATTGTAACTCCCGATGTTGATTGTGAAGACTGTTGATTAGATCTTCCATCAGTTGTTGTGAAGGTCGTCAGATTGTAACCTTCAGTGATCTACGTGAAAGTCTTCAAACTGTAGCCTTCTGGAAGTTGTCAGAATATAACTTCCATCATCGGTGTTTGATGGGTAATCAGCTATCTATTGTGATTTTTAGATAGCCTACACCTACAAATACCCCCTCCAAATTATTTCAGCCTCATTCTTTCATAGAGGAGGCTGGAATATTTTGGATATGATACGCACAGCCTTCAATTCGTTGACTTTTCATCTTTCAGTCTATTTAGTATTTTGTCGAATAGTTAAAATTCTTCCAGTAATGCGTTTATCGTCTAACCGTTATCGAAATCTTGAACTGAGACTGGCGTGTTGATATCTGAATTAGCTCGTATCTTTGGATCAACATTGAACTGATCTTCTATCTCAGGATTTTTATATCTGAATCATGATTGAACTCCCCAGAATTATCCTTTGACTTGGAATCTTTCATGTGCCTTATTTCGGCAAAATTATCGACATGTTGATCGGCGTCAACTTTCATTATAACGCGTTGACTGGCGTTGGTCTTCATTGCGGCGTGAACACAGTTTATACTCATACGTAATTGGAGTCTACACAGTTTAAGCTCTTAAGGTGTTGGAGCGCGTAGAATTAGTTTATACTCGTGTACTCATTATAGTTTTTAAGAATAAGTTTAACCTCGTGTACCCGTTGGAGGTTTAAGGAGATGCAGTTTATACTGGTATACTCATCAGAGTGTTAAAACATACTAAAAATGGGTTGAGGATGCCACGCGAATGCAACCTGGGGACTTGTCGAACTGTGCCTTTGTGCGAGACAGTTTCCACTATCCTGCACTTTCGAGATAGTTGTACTGTCTTGGAAGTGCGAGACAGTGTCGACTGTCTCGTACGAAGGCGGACAACCGACTTCTAGGGCTTTTTAAGCTTGATACCTGGGCTTTTTCCACTACTTCAAGCCGCTTTTTTGCATTCAAAACTCCTTCAAAACCCTACTAAATAGTTCTTAAACCCTTTTTCCTTCCTTTGCCTTCGATTTTGTCGGATCTCATTCAAGGGATTTAGGGTTTCAACACTTCTCCTCAAGGTTTGATCTTCTAACTTGCTTTCTTTTCATCAAAGCTTGTTCTTTTGTTAATCCTTAATGAAAACCGAACTCTTGGATCACATCTTGGGTGTTCTTCATGATTTTGTTTGATTTTAACCTCAAAACCCTAACTTTTTGTAGGATCTTCGATTAAGAATCACATTTTTATCATATCTCCCATGAGATCTCGCGTTCCCAGAGGTGGATCGACCTCCCAACCAGCCAAGAGAGAGGATCCCGTTGTCGCTTCATATGGAGGTACGATCCCTTAACTTTTATTAATTAAAAAGTTAGAATTTGTACCTATGTCCTCGTTTGTCTTCCTTTGCGGGGCATTCTGGAAGAGCCGGTATCCTCCTTTATGGAGATTGACACTAAAAAGATGTTATTTTACTTGGTCAAAACACTTCTCAAGCAAAAGGGGCAATTTCGTGTTATCTTGCACTTTATTAGGCAAGGTATGTCGTCATAATGCTTACACACGACGATGTATGTTGCCTTTCGTGCATGAAACAACTAAAATCGTCTCGCCAATCACAACGTAGTGACTCTATCTCATGGATTCACGGTATGAGTTCGACTCCTTGTTTTGCTTAAAATATCCTTTTAACTGTATTCTGACGGATATATTTTCCTTTTTCAGTTAATTTCCCATCCATGGCCTTCTCAGACAGAGAAGTGACCAGTCAAAGTGGCATTGCGTGTGCCTCTTTTGATGGGAGTCCTCTTATTATCGAGGCTCCTCAATTTAATGTTGATTGTCTGGAGGACGTTCCCGAGCTCATTCACTAAAGGAGTCGTCGTATTTTATGTCAGCTGATTACTGACGCTCCACTGAGCAAGTATCAAGATTCGACCGAACATTTGAGGAAGCCCCAGTATCTGTTTAGAGACTCCGTAGAAGATCCCGAGAAGCTTTCATGTGATCCGGAGTAGTGGTTGAACGAGCATGGTGGAGTATCCAGATATCTGCCTCATATTCCTCGGTGTTATTCCCTTATTCAGCTTAGAAATCTAGCGGTGACTCGAGAGATATCTTGGAGGCTAACAGAAGATCATGAGCGTGTGCATTATGGGTTTATTGGTAGGAATGCTAAGACCCCAGGCTCAAGTAGTAGGAATTCCATTAGAGGGCTTCATCTAGGTATATTAGGCCAGGAAAATTTACCTCAGAATGAGTTGATGCTTAAGGCGAACACCATAAAGAACCATTTAGCTAGATTGGGGAGAGAGCTTCCGGTTGAGAAATTTAGGTTCTTTGGATGGGTCCACTCTTCCACGGATATGTGGGGGACAAGATTGACAAGTTATGTACTCAGCCATTGGGGAAGGAAGCTATCTGATAAAGGATTATTTATCCCCATATGAGCTAGCATGTACGGCCTGCCGATTAGTGTTGACCACTTCTTCGCTTTATTTGAGACTTACAACCCATATACCAACACTTTCATGACTAAGAATGAAGAATTAGGTCTTGCTTTCCATGAGATGATGAAAGTGTCCAATTTGTCAATGGGGGATTTTCCTTACCAATAATATTTCTCAAAAGCTAGTCAATTGAGCCGAATGAGGGAAACAACCACCATAGCTCATGATATTCTGTGGGAATTGACTTGTCACTATTACATTGCCATAGCTGAGACGGATGTAAAAGCCAAGAAGAAATTTTCGCAAGTTAGCTTGAAACAGTTTGCGGGCTATCTTTTTAAGAATCTTGAGAGCCATTCAAGATATGAAGTGTGTGAATTGTAACCTCTAACCCCATCGGAGATTAATAAGTTATTAGTGAAAACGAATGCTCAGTCATATACCATTCGTTTAGCTGAAGGAGGATTCACCAAGGACACCAAATTTGAGTATTTCTTATGGAAAGCTCAGAAAATAATTGCGCCATCGACTCTCTTTGCTGGGTATTTGGCAATCTGGTTGAAGAAGTGTGTAGTTCCCCATCAGCCTTTATATTCATTACCCATTGAGGTCTTATATCCCACAGTTCATCTAGCAATTAGATGTAGACTCTCTTTGCTTCCGGCCATGATTACAAATATTCACGGTGGGCTCCGCCACATGGCCACCACTTTCACCCAAGAAGGGAAGAAACCTTCGAGTGAGATCCCAACCACAAAAATAGAACTGCCCTATACCTATTTAATGGCGTGGTTAGTCCTTCACCGGCCCGATATGATGTCAGCGTCCAAAGCTGCAAACCCGGATCTTCACTTGCTATAGGTTCTAGAAGAGTGCAAATGGTTAGCTAGGCAATGGCATGAAGTGTCCAGGCAGTTCAGAGTCCACAAGTGTTGATAATTTTTTTCATGCTTTCCTCAATTTTCTGGAACTTATAATAATATGCTTAAGGATGAGGAAGAGTCAAGAAGAAACAAGACTAGTTTGGACGTAGGATGTTTTAGGTGGTTGATAAACATCTGTCCTGGTAATTGGGTGTTCAGGGTTAAGAATGTTTATAGTATTGATCCATATTTGCCCTGTAGATTTGCCCATTAGTTTGATTACGACCAATTGTATGTAGGTAACCCGAACAGACGGCTGAATCCTTGTGGAGGTTTGATTGATGGTGCTCAGGCCTGATTCTGGAGTATAAGTGGTTGCGCTGATTCCCAGTTTAGCCTTCCCTCAGCTGTGCGTGGTTTACAAATAACCTTCTTGTACTACAAATGGGCTCATATCCGCTAACTCTACCACAAAGAAGAGGAGACTTTTAAAGTTAGAAGCGGAGACCGCGTCTAGATTTGCTACTGAAGCGATTCGGGAAACAATGTTGCCACTGAAGGGAAATAAGCCCATGGAGTCTTCTAATAAGGGAAAACAAGTTGCTGGTTCCGATGACACTGAGGAGGAACTCTTCACCGATATAGCTGAAACATCTAAGAAGGAGGGTGAAGCTAAAGGTGCAGGAATCAAGAATGGTGATGAAGAGAATATGTTGGGTCTCCCACAATCTTTCTTTCCAGGGGGAATGAGGGCTCTCCTGTGGCTCACAGGACTCACCGTGCAGATCAGCCTAAATCGTCAGGAGCTCCTAAAAAGATGAAGGATAAGGTCATCTTAACCTATCCTAATCGAATGACGGTTAGATACCTCAGCGAGGACGAGGAGGAAGAAAGAGATACAATGCCTCTTAATAGAAGAAATAGACCTTGATCCTTGACTCCTACTCAAGATCAAGCTCAGGCTTCCCCAAAAGTTGAACGGCATTCAAAATATCACCATGAGAGATACGACACTCTGGGAGAAGTTCGTTCATCAAAGAGGATTAAGAAGGTTGTACACCGGCAACGTACTCCTCTACCTGCCTTAGAAGAGAAGTCCACCCACGATGTTCCTGCTAACGAACAATGTAACGACTCGTCCTTATTTCCATTTCGCTATCTTCATTTTAAAGATTTGAACTTATTCCATACTTGGTTTTCATAGGGGATCGAGAAGAAGGAGAAATTCAATTTGACACAGCTTCTCCCGGACTTATGGAAACCGAGGAGCCCAGCTTCGTCCAATAGATGCATGACGCAATAGATGACGAACCTGCAAGCGTTCAAATGACCTCCCCTACTAAAATCATTCCACCAACTCTCAGCATAGGTACAGGTATTTCCCCATTCGGAGGGAAATTCCGAGAGATGAGTGAGTCGGAATGCGTACCTCTTCTAATGACCTATGCACTTTATCTTCTTTTAGTGAAACTAAAGGAAGCGGGTGCAAGTAGTGGAGCTGCCGAACCTACTGTGGTGGCTGAAGGTAATGCTGAGTTCCATATTGTGTGAATTCATACATGTATATACATATATATATTCATAATTTAGCCTATTTTGTAGATGTTGCGATGAATGAATCAGCCGAAAGGGAGACCACTCATGCTGCTGAGATCGAGGATTTCAACAAACACAACCTCGGTCTTGACCTTTCATAAGATGATCATTAGTATATCTCTGATTTATTATCGGGAAAAACTTTTGATGCATCTACAGGACCAACTGCTGGAGTTGGTTCAACTGAAGTCGGTTCTTCTGTAGGTATAGATTTTATTCTGTAATCTCAATTGTCTCTTTATCGGTTAATTTTAAATAATTATATGGGGGTTTTAATCGTAGGACCAGTTGCTGAAACCGATATGACTATCATTATCAGGATATCTGATCAGTCTGAGGGTCTTGGTTTCTTGCTGTGGCAGGAACCAAGGCCGAGGCTCAATCGTTGGTTCCTGAGTCTTAACCTCTCATCCCTTCAGACTCGATGATTGGAGAAGTTATCACCACCGCAGAGGTTAGACCTACCATAACTATCGTGAGATCAACTGAAGAAGTGGGTACATCGACAGTTATTGTATCCGGAACGCCTCTATCTGTTCATGAAGTTGAAAGGGTGGGAATAAATGTAGAACATCAAACCGATGAAGCCTCGCTTAGAGTTTGTGAGTTTTATCAGTTACTTGCTTTAAAATTTTGATTAATACTCCAGAATGCTTATTCCATTTCTCTTTAACTTGCAGAACCTTCATCTCACCAATCCCAACTTATTGTAGATTTAGATTCGAAGCCGGCAGAGGTTCCAGCTACCAAGTCAACTGACGTAGTGAGTACGTTATTGATCCTTATCCCGTTGATTTTGAATTGCAAGCATCAAGTGTATATTCAACGATTCTCTTGAGTGCTTACTTCCCTTGTTTTTATTACAGTGCTTCCTTCATCGCTACTCGAGTCTATCAAAACGTTGATGCCGGACAAAGATCTGAACAAGGCTGTTATCTACTCCAATCTACATAGCTTCTTCTCCTTCTTAAATATCACGATCGATCGAATTCTTCTCAAGGGGTCATCTTTTGACTACTTCAGGAGATCCCTCGATCGGCATGTGTTGGGGATTAGAGAAGAATGATATTCTGACCTAGCTAATTCTGTTGAAGCATACTTGACTCACCTAAAATAGAAAATCGAGCATTTGAGGGACCTTCAGGCTAGTGGTGCTTCTTCTTACATAGCTGCTCGGGTAGACTTAAGGCTGAAGGCATTGCGTGATTTACAGAAGTCAACTAAACTCAAAAATCCGAGATTATGAAGTTATGTGACCCAGATGAGAGTGAATATCGCCAAGAAAGCTAAGGCTGATTTGCTTCAAGCTTTGGAATCGCGTCAAGCCGAGAGAGCTCACCTAGAAAAAACTCAAGGAAGCCAAGGACGCCCAGAGTATTTTGGAGATTGATTTGGCTAAAGTGGTGCGTGCTCGAAAGAACATATTTGAAAAGCTGGAACTCCAGGACAAAAACCTTATTGAGACGGAACAAGAGGTTGTCAAGGCTCAGAATACCAGTTAAGAATCCTTGAAAGCTAGCCTGACGACATAGTTCGAGCAAGCCTACACAGAAGAACTCTCCAAACTATAAGCGTAAATCCGTAGTTATAAGCTATTTTTAGATTAAAAATATTTCTCTTGTATTGGCACTTCTTTTGTATCTCCTTAAGTTTTTCTCATAAATACAGTAAACTTTTTGCTCATTTAAGTCCTATTATGATTACTCATTCTATTTGGAATAACTAAACATAATATTCTTAGAATTTTTGGCAAACCCTTAGCCGTCAACGGATTTGATGTGCCTTTACTGATTACTGTTTGAGTTGGGTTAGCACGTAGATTGTCTAGATCCATTCTATATGTAATGTTGTACTAAAAGAATAAAATCTTTTAGATTTTATTATACAAATGTTGAATATGTAGGCTACATGTGTTAGATGTAGGCTTATCTCTAATAAGAGATCGAGATAACGTCCCCCAGGCATAAAAGACATGGATTTGAACATTATTAACTTAACAATAATCACCGGCTACAATATTGAATATGTAGGTTTTGTCATTTTTACGAGAACGCATCACCCAGCAGCGTGTGTTAGACGCGGAATTATCTCTAATACGGGATTGAGATAACATCCCACATGCATAAAAGATATGGATTCATAGATTATTAACTTAACAATAATCACTGGCTACGATATTGAATATGTAGGCTTTGTCGTCTTTACAGGAACGCACCACCCGACAACGTGTGTTAGACACAGACTTATCTCTAATAAGGAATCGAGATAACGTCCCCCATGCATAAAAAACATGGATTTTGGTGTTGAAAAATTGTGTCTTCTCTTGGGGCAAAGACGAACCCGATGTCGGAGAGGAAAATTTTTATATTCTATCTTCTACTTGTCTTCTCTTGGGGAAAAGCCGAACCTGATGCCAGAGAGAAAGAATTTTATATTCTATCTCCTGTTGCAAGGGAAACTCAAAGTGGTATCTCAACTTTGAGAATCCTGAAAGGTAAAACTAAGAGTATGATCTCCACTCCGAGAATCAAAAATATCCAAATAACCCTAACTTTTATAGTATTGGTTATCCAGTCTGAAGATGAATTTCTCGTTTATCGAGATGAAATTCTAACTTCAGCGAAGCTGTAGAAGGGTTTGACTGAAGTGGAATGAATAGAAACCTTTTGTTTATCAAAAATGAATTCTAATTTTTGGTGCTAACTGTGGGAATGTTTTGACTAATGTAGGATTTGAGGTGACCCTTACTGTTTAAAGGTTTTATCGATCGGTTTGGGTGGAAGTCTTTCGTTTATCGAAAGGGAATTCTGATTCTGAAAATGGACCTCTTGTTCACGGAAAGAATCGAGAGGGGATTTTAGCTTTGGCCCTAACTGTAGGAAGGTTTGACCAAGAAACAGTTGGAGCGGAGATACAAATAACCGTGGGAATGTTGATTTGTACAAATAACTCAGTGGGGGATTTTTTAGTATTAAGTTGTAGGGACTTAACACGAAGGGGGTTTGATAATCACCATGGATTAACGGATTGAAATTTGAATGTTATGTCAGGACTTCAACAGTGGGAGTGTTAAAGGCTTGAACACAATAGGAGTTTGAATGGATTTAACCATGAAGAATTTTAGTGGACCCATCGTCAATTAATTTGATCAATGAAGGATTTTGTGGTGGAGAACGGTGAATCATTAAGCACTCTACAATTACACCATAGGAGTTTCGTGAGGAAAGATTGACCAGATGCAGTCATTAAATCTCGTCTCGACAAAAGAACGCTCCAAAAACACGGTGGGAGTGGATGAAATTGATCCTGGCAATTGAAACAAACCAAAGATTGGATGAAGGAAAGTATAAGCTTTGTTATCTTTCACTTCAAGAGGATCCTGATTATCAAGAAGATGTCGATGACCGAAACGGGTTTTGGTAGTTTGCTCCTAACTGGGTTGAAACAAATAGGATGTGCTTCATCCTTGAAGGACTTTAGAGTCACAGTAAGAGATTCGTAAGGGAAGATTGACCCGATGAAGTCATTGAATATCATCTCGATGAAAGAGTGCGCGGAAAGTCACAGTAAAAGAGTTTTAATCATTTTAGAAATGATTAAATAGCCACAGTGGGAGGTTCTTAATCATTTTTATCATGATTAAGAATGAATTATTCAAATGATTGGTCTTCATCTTGAATAATCAGCTGATCTCGGGTTATCCTTAAGAATATCCTGCATAGCATTATCCAAGAACTTTCTGTTAAATAAGTTATCCCAAACGTACTAAGGATAGTACTTTTTCTGGAACTTCCTATTTATTGGCATCATGAGTTTATCACCATCTTAGATGATCAGGCGATATGCACCGTTTGAATAGACTGTCTCTATTACAAACGATCCTTCCTATTTAGGTTGAAATTTGCCTTTCTTCTTGGAATTGAGTATCATTCCTTGAAGCTCTATTGTCAGACTTTCTTGTCAAAGGCCCTGGAGATTTTGGCTTAGTAGAACTCAATTTGTTGTTAAGCTTCCAAACATTTTTTATATAATATCTCAAGTTCTTTGAGACGTTTCTGATATTGTTCTTCCATCATGATCCTCGTTACGAGGGCAATGCGGAGAGAAGGAATTTGGATTTCTAACAGGAGGACAACTTCACACCCGTATACTAGGGAATACAAAATTGCTCCGATAGGTGTGCGGACAGTGGTACGATAGGCCCAAAGAGCTTCACCTAATTTATCGTCTCAATCTTGTTTATTGGTTCTCACGAGCTTTGACAGAATCTTTATGATGGTATTATTGAAGGCTTCAGCCAATCCATTCGCAGTGGGATTATATGTCGTCGATGAGACGTCTTGAATTATAAATTTTTCACAGAATTTAATAAAGACGTTGCTGACAAACTGAGGGCCATTGTTATATACAATTCATCTCAGAACACCGTATTAGTAGATAATATAGTGTTTGATGAATTTCACGACATCGTTTGTCTTTACTTTTTGAGTGGAATTTCTTCGGCCTACTTAGAGAATTAGTCGGTGATTGCTAAAATAAAATGGTCACCTTCGACAGACGGAGAAAAATAGAACCAACGACGTCCATTCCCCATGTCTCAAATGGCTATTATGTGGCCGAAGGGTGTAAATGATCCAGTGGTTGGTGCATGTAATTTGCATGTATTTGATACGTGTGACACTGTCAGGTGTAGTTAACTACATCCTTGACCATGGTTGGCTAATAATATATTATTCTTTCAAATGATCACAGAGTTTGGGACCGGGTTGGTGTGCACCACATGTTCCGTCGTGTGCTTCTTTGAGTGCCTCTTCCGTCTCTTTGGTTAAAAGACACCGGAGTAGCAGATCAATGTATGCACGATGATACATCATTTGAGTCACTGTGTTGTAATAGAATCTTGGTGCTCTTCGTTGGACCGAGTCTCTTTCTTTTACGTCTTTCGAAAAAATATCGTGCAAGACATAATTAATAATGGGGAAATGCCAGTCTCGAGGCTCAAGTTCGATTCTGGTTGCGTGCGCCTCTTTGATGTCTGGTACCTCTTTGATGTCTAAGGCATAGTTTGGTACGAAGAGTTGGTGAGTTCTCACAGTAACTAATTGTTCTGTTTTGGAAGGTTGTGCCAGAGATACTGCTAATGCTGCCAGTGTATCTACATGTGCGTTCTGAAGATGCGGAATATACTCGGTGAAGAATTCTTCAAATGAGTCTGTTATTTCGATAGTCGCCTGATGGTATGGTATCAGGTCTTGGTTTCTAACTTCGTACTCTCCTCGAACTTGATTGACTATCAGTTGAGAATCACCAAAAGCTTCGAGATATTCGATCTCCGGTTCTTTGACAAAACTGAGTCCAATGAGCAGCGCATTGTATTCAGCTACATTATTAGAGCACGGGTCGGTAAGTTAATAGGCTAGAGGCAGTACGCGTTTCTTCGGGGAAACTAGGACGAGTCCGACTCCTGAATATATTTTCGAACATCCAGGAGTGCTCGCCACATTGGTTGCTCCAGAAGCACCATCGAAGTATAGTTGCCACACTTGTTGATGCGACGTAGTATTGACTTTGTAGGTTTCATCCGACAAATCTTCGTACAATTCAGTTGTATCCATCACAAGGTTAGCCGCTAGAAGATCACAAATTGCTTGCCCCTTCATTGACTTATGTTGCTTATAGTGCAGGTTGTACTGGGATAGGAGTAGGACCCATCTCGCTAACCGCCAATTCATTAAAGCCGGTTGTGTCATGAACACCCGGACTGGGTTAACATTGAAAATGACGTAGATCGTCTGTCTAACCAAGTAGTGTCGTATTTTCTGGATTTCGAATACCAAAGCCAGAATTTCCCGAGCTTTTGATAAAAAAGTTCGACAACAGAGTTTTAAAGAAGGAGATTTGGTCTTAGCTGTCCGACGGCCCATGATCCTTAATTCTAAGAAGAAAGGCAAATTTGAATCCAAATGGGAGGGGTCATTCATAGTAGAGACAGTCTACTCGAATGGCGCTTATCACCTTATTACCAAGGAAGGCGCTCGGTTGATGATGCTGATAAATGGAAAATTCCTGAAAAAGTACTACCCTTAGTACGTTTGGGATAACCCATGTCATGGGAAGTTCCCGGATGAATACTATGTGGGGTATTCTTAGGGATAACCCGGCAGTTACAAAAAGGATAAGCAAGAAATCCCTATTTGGGTTCTGAATGACCTTAATGATGGAATCTATCTCATTTTCAAGATTAAATTCACCAATTCTCATGAATTCTTTTGCTGAGACGAGATTCGACCATTTTGACAAGAGCAATATATCTTTCCACACGAAATCCCTCGCTGATCAAATTAATGGACGGTGAGTCCACCAAAAATTTTATCCGCCAATCTTTGGCAATTTCAAATTTTGCGTGTTAAGTACTGAGCACTTGGCATCGAAATCCTCCATCGAGTGGCTAGTACAAATCAGTATTTTCACTACTATATGTATTCCACTCTCGCTGCTTTCTTGGTCAAACCTATGAAAGTTAGGGCCAAAACCAGAATCCCCTCTCGATTCCTTCCATGAACGAGAGGTCTACTTTCAATTGAGCAACCAAACCTATAAAAGTTAGGATTGCCTCAACCAAACCCATTCGGCCAAACCTATAAAAGTTAGGGTCGAACTCTAATCTCACTTCGATAAACGAAGAGCTCTTTTTAGTTCAAGCAACCAATCCTATAAAAGTTAGGGTTGCTTGAATCTTCTCGATTCTCGGAGTGGAGATCTCACTCTTAGTTTCACCTTTTTGGATTCTTAAGATGGAGATCCCATCTTGAGTTTCCCCCGCAACTAGAGATAGGGTATAAAATCCTTCATCTTTAGTTTTGGGAGATAAAATATAAAATTCTTCCTCTCCCGCTCTGGGTTTGTTTTTACCTTTAGAAAAGATACATTTCTCAACTTCAAATCCGCGCACTTCATGCACGGGGGATTTTATCTCAAACCCTAAAAGAGAGATAAGTCTGCATCTAACACATGCTGTCGGTTTAGTCTTTCACCGAATGGAAAGACACTAGAACATAAGTCTGGGAACTTTTATCCTGAATCCTAAGTGAGGATGAGTCAGCGCCTAACACGCGTTGTCGGGTAGTCTATTCCCGTGATAAAGATAAAGTGTGCGTATTCCACATCGTAGTACTAAAAAAATTAATTCTTTTAGCACAACGTTATATGCAGAACGGACTTATACAATCCGCATGCTAGCCCGATTCAAACGGTAATCGGTAAAGGCACATCAAATCCGTTGATGATTGAGGATTTGCCAAAAATCCTATAAGCATTATGTCCACTAGATTTACGATCAACAAAGAAACGTCATGATACAAGGTGAGTATACTAAATCAAATATTAGGTCTTTACTAATAGATCAAGTCAAAGCATACAATGATAAAGCTCATCGGCCCGAATACAATTGGCGACCGAGAATATGAAGTTCCAACCTAGAGAGCCTATCTGCATAACCCTACTCAAGATCAGCCTGCAGATCAGCTCGGACAAAATCTTCAGAACTGCTCAAGATCTTCATGGCTTCACCTCTTAGCTTTATCAATCTCTCTTGCGTAGATCCTAGTCTCTCAAGTATCTGTTCGCGAGCGCTCTCTAAACCAGCCAGCTCATCTGCAATGATAGCACCAGACTCCTCAGCATACTTCAGGGCCTTCTTCAACCTGGCTACCTCCTCACAGTTAGAGTCTAAAGAACTGAGTAACTCGGTTCTATCCGTATCCTTCCTCGCAAGACTAGCCATCATCTGCGCGATAGAACTCTCATGCGACTGGAGCTCTCTACCAATAGAAGATCTAAGGTCTCGCCACTGTGTCAGTCTATGCTCCAACTGAGAAGACATGAAGGAAGAAGCCCCACTAGCCTTCAGCTCCTCTAACTCTCGAAATTCACACTCCAGAACAACAAAATCGACAGTAAAGAATCAGCTAGCTCAGGATATCCCTCCTCTCTAATCATCATCATGTGTCGAGCAAGAGAATGCCTAAACTGATCGAAGCAATATCCCTGATGAAGTAGTTTCTCAATCATTCCGTTAAAAAAGTTAACGAAATAACCAAGATCCACTCGGAAAATATCTCTGCTAGAATCAGGATAAGCTAAAAGGGATAGGACATGCTCATACAGAGATAGTGGAGACCCTACAAGTAATGGCGCAGAAGGGTAAGAAACTCTAGAATATAGTGGGGAAATCCAGAGTGAATTATGAGCATACCAGTACCAATAGGGGTCCCCTCGGTTTGAGATCCTATGATGGCTCCGTCAATCTAATCTTAGCAGGCTCAAGGATGCTAGCAGGTGTGATCATCGATGGTATATCAACTCCTATAGGTAATTCTGTAATGCTCGTTGGGTTTGGAGAAGATACACCACAGCTAGGCAAACTAGAGATGTTGGGAATCGTAGTCGTATCAGTCATGATGGTTGGTCCTATGATTACAATTTTTTATTAGTCAAATAGAGATTTGAACAAAAGAAAAGAATGACGATGAAAGGGATTACATGCATACCTGCAGATCCGTCACCGTCAGGCAAACTCGGGATGCTAGGAATCATAGTCGTATCAGTCACGACGGCTAGTCCTATGATTACAATTTTTTATTAGTCAAATAGAGATTTGGACAAAAGAAAAGAATGATGATGAAGGGGATTACATGCATACCTGCAGATCCGTCACCGTCAGGCAAACTCGGGATGCTAGGAATCGTAGTCGTATCAATCATGATGGCTGGTCCTATGATTACAATTCTTTATTAGTCTAATAGAGATTTTGGCAAAAGAAAAGGATGACGATGAAGAGGATTATATGCATACCTACAGATCCATCACCCTCAGCTAAACTAGGGACGCCAAAAATCATAGTCGTATCAGTCCCAGTGGCTAGTCCTATGATTAGAATTCCCTATCAGACAAATAGAGGTCTCGACAAACGAAGATAATTACAATGTCATAAATTAGATGCATACCTGTAGATGAACCACCTTCGAAGGATGGTCCTGCAGCCTCTATGGTGGCCTGCTCCGCTAACATCTCAACTAGCAATCTAGTGTCGGATCCTGAGAAACTCGGTGCTGAGACATACATGTGTTCGCTGAATCCACCAAGACATATATCATGAAATGTCTCGTCCTCGACCTGCCTCTCTAGCATGATACCTACATAAGGGTTTAAGTGCTGGATATATACAAAAAAGGGAGGGAAGAGAAAGGAGCTCAGATTTACCTACAGCGGTGGTAGAAGGCTCTTCTGCCCTAATATTAGCACCGCGTTCTTCAATTTGTCTAAAAGAGAATAAAGCGCGGAAGTGATTAAAGGGGGAACAAATTCCGAATTGCCTAACTCGTTTAACCGCTGCTCGAATAGTGTATTACCGATGTTAGATATACCTGGGCATAGAATTTCTAGTTCAACGCTATCAGCCTGTATGGCATCTCTGTTTGCTTTAACATCTATAGACTCATCACGAATGACATTGCACATTTGCTGCACGAAGCTCGAGCTACCCAAATGGCAGGATCAGAGAATACAGGGTCTTGCAGAAGTTCACCTCCGTCATAGCTTCCTAAAACATGAAACATGATTAGATTCAGGAAATCCAAAAGAGCATTATTTTAAAATAGTGAAGATATTAGAGCATTACCCTCTCCACCAGTAGTACCTCGTGGCTCTACTCTACGAGCCCGCTGACCAATATGCGAATTATAGGCGGTCTTCTTCCATTTTGGGGGACAAACCCTTATAGGACCAGCGGGTCGCTCATGCATAGATTTAGTACGCATCTCAACCTGGGAAGAAGCCTCGGCGTTGGGTCGTGATCTCGCATAACAAAAAATAAGGGGCTCGTGCTCGTCAACCATCCTACCTGGAGTGACAAGAGTCATCTTGTTATGATAAGTAAATAAGACCTTTCATTCCGGCTTTTGAAAAGCCGGTTGAGATCTAGAAAGGGCATGGCGTTGATGCCAATGAGAAAATACCAGATCCATTAATTCTGAAAAGAAAGAGTCTGACAGACCTGTATCAGATTCTCCCCCATCGGTATCCATGTCTATAAACTCTTCCTCAGAAGTCTCATCCTCATCATCGATAGGAAGGATCTCTTCATCATCCTCCATCATATCTCTGTTCGAACGGGAGGGTTTGGCAGGTTTCTTCCTATGCTTCTTCAAAAGCTCAGTCTTACGAGCAGCCTTGATAGTAGTTTAAACCAAGTTCTCAACCTCCAACTCTGAGAGGCTCTTCACATCTAGAAACTTGTTGGTATAAAGAAGCCACTTGTAGCTGAGAAAAGTAAGCAACGGTTTGCGCTTGGAGGAAGGAAGAGCGAAATAGGCTCCAGTGCAGCCCATCATAGTCCAAAGCCATGCTCGGACACTATCAATAAGGTCCCCCTCGATCCTCAAACCACGGCTCGGGTTCCCAACATATAGTTGGTCATAACCGAACTAGCGAGCGAAGCGGTACGAAAGATAAGGCTCTATATAGCAACGACCCTTCACACGAAGGACGAGATACCCAACACGGATGTTCACCAACCAACGGAAGCAACCAACATTAAGAGAAGTCCGACCAGCCCTTGGTTTCTCCTCATCAATCAACACGTCGTCATAGCGGCCCGAGAAGTGAGGGAAACACTTGAAGAACTCCCAGCTCTTACGAACTTGAAGCTCTCGCTGGACATCAGTGAATGTCTTCCCAAACCACTTGCTCCTTTCTAACAGCTGCACAAAAGGAATGAAAGCATCAACAGTACTAGGTGCCGACATCAAATCAGGATGGTGAAGAATGAGCCACGCCATCAGGTATGTATACGGAAGCTCAACCTTTACAGAAAGAAGCTCGGTTGACGGTTCAGAACTCACATGTGTAAGACTATCGACCAAATACCTAAACCTACAATGAATGCCAGCAACCATCGCCGGAAGCAGAGAAAACTCCTTCCCGTAAGCTAGCTAGACGGCGGGGAAAAGGACTTCAATAGACAAGGCGTCAGAAAACTGATATAGAACGATGCACTTCTTCAACCAGAGGGCGAGATAGCCCGCCAGCAGAGTCCTGGGTCGAATGGACTTCTGAGCGTGACAAAGGAATGTCCAAAACTTAGTCCCCACAGGGAAAGCTTCCTCAGTGCCAACGATAGTAAAGGAATGAGCTTCGGACCTCTCCATTAACTCATTGATGGCAGAAGGTGTCAAAGGGACCAACTCACAAACAGTCTTGCATGAACTGCTCTCCAAATGCTAGAATAAATAATTAGCGAACTGCTTCAAACTGATCTACCTCTTCCTCTTCGCCAGAGGACTCACTTTGATTAAGGATGTATAATAATAACACGTAAGGTTCCAAAACGTATCATACATACCGGGAGAATCTTTCTTCAGCCACTCTAACTACAAGTTCGAGGGAAAGTACTCCTGATACGGATAGTCCTCTATCGGAAGACCAGAAACTTTGTGCATCTCTGCAGAGCTAACCCCAACTCTCCACTGTGGGTCAAGAAAGTGTTACTGTCAGGGATATATGTCTCCAATAATGCTAGGAAATGGTGACTGCTAACCAGAAATCCATACATGGTGGTTCGTATAGGCGCATACAACCCATTACCTCTCAGATCACTCTCCCAACGTCCCAAGACATAACTGGTCATACGAGTCCACCACCTTTTAGATGGCGAATAGGCCCAACCGAAGCATCCGAACTCTGTGGAAGGTAACTTCCCTCTAAGCTTGGCCAAACGATTCCTCACAGTAGGGGAGTCTGCTGACACCTCGTCTAGTGGCACGATATCAAGGCCCAGGATCCCTGGTCGAAGGCCGCAAATATAATTATATCCATCAGAACTTGGGGTCTTAAGATGAGAAATAAATCCACAATGTACTCAGTCACGGTCATCTGTAAGATTCCATGACATTTGTCGTCGCACAGCCTGCGTCTCCAAATGAGCGAGAGAATGCTGACGGGGAATAGAAGGGATGTACAGGAGGAGTCCTTCATCATTATTCAACCAGTGCTCGTCATCAAGAATCATCTTAGCCAGATCCTCGACATGGTCTCCAAATAAATAACCAGGCTTCTCTAAAGCCTGAGTGGAAATAGAGTCTTCAGTGAAGGTGGCATCAGTAATCAACTGACGTAGTGAACGGCGGCCCCCATCTCATATCAAGTGATAGAAATTATCGGAGAAACTCTTATCAAACTGAGGGGTCAGACCGATGGCCTGCCTATCGACAACAGAAGCAAAACTCTCTCCATTGTAACCGCTAGTAGCATGAGGAGGAAGGCTGTCCGCGGGGAATTCAACTGTAGCAAAACAAACATAGAATCATAAAACTATTCATGAATTATACAATGATTGAATTCATCTCACAGGCTAGCGAGATAGAGTCATTCATTGAGTGATTGGCGAGACGATTTTGAGTGTCCTACACCGAAAGGATGGTATGCATCATCACGTAAGCAACGTGGTAATGTACTCCAACCTATGCAATGTAATGCAACACGAAATTGCCCTAATATGCCGAAAGATGTGAATTGGCCAAGCAAAACGCGTCATTTGAAACCTCGATCCCCGCAAAGGAGGACGTCGGTTCTTCCTAAATGACCCACGAAGGGGCCAAACGAGGGCATAATAAAACCACAAGTCATCTCGAAACCTTGATCCCCATGAAGAAGGACGTCGGTTCTTCCCGAATGACCCGCGAAGGGTTCAAACAATGGTATAATAGAACCACAAGTCATCCCGAAACCTCGATCCCCACGAAGGAGGACGTTGGTTCTTCCCGAGTGACTCGCGAAAGGGCCAAACGAGGGTATAATAGAACCACAAGTCATCCCGAAACCTCGATCCCCGCGAAGGAGGACGTTGGTTCTTCCCGAATGACCCGCAAAGGGGCCAAATGAGGGCATAATAGAACCATAAGTCATCCCGAAACCTCGATCCCCACGAAGAAGGACGCCGGTTCTTTCCAAATGACCCGCGAAGGGGTCAAACGAGGATAGAGAAAGCATAAAAGTTCACCCTAATAAAAGGACGCTACGCGAACCTCCCTCTCGCTATGCTAAGAAGAGGAACGACTCCTATGAAATCGCGCTCGGCGTGGAGACATGGTTAACCTGCAACGAAAATCAACGTATCAGGCATAATCATAAATCCAAATACCCGAAAATTAAAAGGGAAATTATGAACTTTAACTAAAATTCTATAAATAGAATAGGATTTTAAAGTTGAAGTCTAATTAAACCTGTGAGTGTTATGCATGCAAACAATGGGTTCAAATTGTATTTAAAACCCTCATGATCAACTTTTGGGTGAAATACCCAAAATATCCCTCATGTTCAAGGTTAAATTTTAGCCACGAACACATTTGAATTTGGCCATGATCGAGGAAGGAAAACCATCATCCTCAATATCCCACAATTTCAGCTAATTTTTCAAATATACCCCTCTACAAATTTCGGCCAATTTTGCAAATAAGTCCCGCTATAAATTTCAACCAAATTTGCACATACACCTCTCAAACTTTTGATCATGGGTATGTTGTCCAAACTCTACAAATTTCAACCCTAAATTTTTCAGCCACTTTGCAAACAAGTCCCTCAACCAATTTTGATCATTTTTTGCAAATAAACCCCTCAACAATTGGTGGTCTTTTTGCATGAAACGCCCCTCAAAGTTGTGGCCAAATGGGTAGACAATCCAAATCCCAAAATTTCAGTCCACTTTTGCATAAAACCCCTCAAAATTTCAGCCCTATTTTACACAAAAGTCCTCCAAAATTTTAGCCTTTAAATTTGCATAACCCCCCCCCCCCCCAAATTTTCAATCATATTCAAAATCAACTTTAGGAGAGCAAAAAGCTATAATCTTTGCATACAAATTCATGAGTTCTTGATTACATATCCACATTACAAGAATAAATTTTCAATCTTTTCTACAAAATCCATAGATTTTTAAATCAAAATAAAGCATACAATGAGGATTTTTGAAAAGAAGCTTACCCAATTCAAAAGCCCAACTCTTGAAGATGGAGATTCCTCAAACCCTAGCTTTGAGAGAAGAGGATTTTTGGCCAATAAAGGGATATAATCCGAATTTTTGAGGGGATGACAAGGGTTTTTAAATGCAAGAGGTTGAATGAGTTAAGAGTTCTTAAAAAGAAAAAAAAACAATGGAGTTTGGATAGGAGGAAGAAGAAGGAGTTGAGAGGAAAAGAACTCTTTTTGAAATTTAGGAGTTTAGGAGGGAAATGTAAGTACAACCACAACAAAACAAAAAAAGAGGGGGGTGCCTCGGCCATTGGGCCAAAACACCCTAGGGTGTCTCGGCCTTGGCCGAGACACCCAAGGGTGTCTTGGCCCAGGTCGAACCCCTCGGGTATTTTTATGAGCCTATATCGCCTAATTTAGCCGGTGGCTGGTCATTCTTATGAAAATCAACACAAAAGTCAATGCCGGGCCGGGCGATCTGAAACCCTAGGTTAATGCCGATCAACGCGTAACCCTAGGTCAATGCCAGTCAACGCGTTACGATAAAAAAGTCAATGTCGGTCAACGCATAACCCTAGGTCAACGCCAGTCAATACGTTGCAATGAAAGTCAACACTGGGCGACCTGAAACCCTAGGTCAACGTCGGTCAATGCGTAACCCTAGGACAATCTCAGTCAACTTGTTACGATGAAAAAGTCAACGTCGGGCGATCCGAAACCCTAGGTTAACACCGGTCAACGCGTAACCCTAGGTCAACGCCAGTCAACGCGTTACGATAAAAGTTAATGCCAGGCGATCCGAAACCCTAGGTTAACACCAGTCAACGCGTAACCCTAGGTCAACGTCAGTCAATGCGTTACAATGAAAGTCAACACTGGGCGATTCGAAACCCTAGGTCAACGCCAGGCAACGCTTTACGATGAAAGTCAACGCCGGTCAACGCGTAACCCTAGGTCAACTCCAGTCAACGTGTTGTGATAAAAGTCAACACTGGTCAACGCGTAACCCTAGGTCAACGCCAGTCAACGCGGTATGATTAAAAAGTCAACGTCGGGTGATCCAAAACCCTAGGTTAACACCGATCAACGCGTAACCCTAGGTCAACACCAATCAACGCGTTGCGATGAAAGTTAATGCAAGGCGATCCAAAACCCTAGGTTAACACCGATTAACGTGTAACCCTAGGTCAACGCCAGTCAACGCGTTGCAATAAAAGTTAACAATGGGCGATCCGAAATCTTAGGTCAATACCGGTCAACGCGTAACCCTAGGTCAATGCCAGTCAACGTGTTGCAATGAAAGTCAACGTCGAGCGATCCGAAACCCTAAGTTAATGCTTGTCAACGTGTAACCTTAGGTCAACGCCAGTCAACGCGTTGTGATAATAGTCAACGCCAGGTGATCCAAAACCCTAGGTTAACGCCGGTCAATGCGTAACCCTAGGTCAACGTCAGTCGATGCATTACGATGAAAAGTCAACATCGGGTGATTCGAAACCCTAGGTCAATGTCGGTCAACGCATAGACCTAGGTCAACTTCAGTCAACGCGTTGCGAGGAAAAGGTCACCGCCGAGCGATCTGAAACCCTAGGTTAATGCCAGTCAACACGTAACCTTAGGTCAACATAAGTCAATGCGTTGCAATGAAAAGTCAACGTCGGGTGATCCAAAACCCTAGGTTAACACCAGTCAACGCGTAACCCTAGGTCAACGTCAGTCAACGCGTTGTGATGAAGGTCAACGCAAGTCAATATATATCGTGATGGAGATGGTCAGTTCAAATTAAACTCGACGATATGAGCCAAAATCAATTCACCAGTTTTGATTCAAGATTTCGACGACGGCCAGACGATAAACACAGCGCCGGGAGAACTTCAACTATTCGCCAAAATATTAAATAGATTAAAAATCGAAGGAGTCAAGAATCAAAGCTAACTACAGGTCCTTTCACATTGATTGAAGGTTGGACCGATCATATTCAAACCATTTTAGGCTCATCTATAAAAGAAACGAGACTGAAACACTTTGGAGGGGGTATCTGTAGGCGTCAAAAATTACCTATAAGTCCTCGCACGCAGCTCAAGACGGAGGGGAGATGATGAACATTGCTATTCGGGTCATAAAAGCTCGATTGATGATGACGAACGCATGAAGTGAGTCAACGGACCATGCGAAGCAATGGAATTTTGGAATAATCGAAACACGGATGAATCGGGAGTTGCACGTTGCTTACGAAAGACAAAGTGCCCCTTGTGCCCTATTTACTCCACATATGATTTAATCATGAGAGCTTGTATATCTCCTCGTTGGCTTTTCGACGCATTCTAGATCGCGTGATTCCGAGTTCAGATGATAAAAATACGGTGAAAATGGACGAAGCGTGCGAGACTAAGCCCTGAGGCAAACTGAGACACCGCGTGGTGTCTCGGCCAAGCCGAGACACTCACAAGTGTCTCGGCCATGTCGAGACACCCGTGGGTGTCTGTAACCCGAAAAAAGCTGATTTTGGCTATTTTTGGTGGTTTTCCGACTGTTAATCGCCTAAATTTGCTCCAACTGATAAAATATCATCCATGAATATAGTTAAGTGGTTACAACTGAGGATAAGAGGGAATTGGCTGTTCTTATCCAAAAATAGAGGTCCCAAAGCCTATAAATACAGTCATAAGGCCTTCATTTTTTCAGATCTGGAATTCTCGAGCGTTGGCGAAGCCCTGCCTAACTGAAGACTGAAGAAGCATGACTTTTAGAAGAGAGGAGGAGACCGATCGAGTTCTTCGGCGCAGGAAAGAAGAGTTCGTCAGATCTGTAGTTCCCGTGTTCTTCCTTGAGATTACCTCGTTGCGGTAATCTTAAGAAGAGTAATTATCTCGTCGTTGCCGAGATAATTACTTTGGCTTCTTGATTCCTTCGTGAATTGATGAAGCTTCAGATCTGATCTAATCGTCAGGTGGTCCACAGATATTAACGTCCCCATCACCGGCCAAGAACCTACGAAAGCAAGAGTCGATAAATGAATCTTATGTTTATTTTCAAGAGAGTTGTATTTTTTATTATTTGAATTCATAGTAATCGACCAAAGTTATAATGAAATCAATCATGAAGGCGACTTTTGAAGGAAACAATATGATTATATCATATCGAGGCTTAGTTTTCACCTTGCATTTTGAAGGAGTTTCCAAGATTTATTCGGCAGCAGATTATTACACAGTAGTGTATTCCATCCCCAGACAAACGGTCAGATAGAGAGAGTGAACCAGGTGTTAGAGGACATACTGCAGGCTTGTATCATTAATTTTCAAGGCAGCTGGGAGGATCATATTCCATTGATAGAGTTCGTTTATAACAATAGTTATCAAGCGACAATCAGTATGGCTCCGTATGAGGCATTGTACGAGAGACCCTGTAGATCCCCTATATATTAGGCAAAGCTGGATGATAGCTCATTACTTGGACCAGAGCTTGTGAGGCAGACTACTAAAAAGGTAGCATCGATCAGGGAGCATATTCTAGCCACTCAGAGTCGGCAAAAGTGCTACGCGGATCATAGAAGATGACCTTTAGAGTTCTATGTTGGAGATTTCGTCACGCTGAAGGTATCGCCTATGAAGGATGTTTAGCGATTTGGTAGACGGGGGAAGCTTGCCCCGAGATATATTAGTCCTTTTTCTAATTGCTGAGCATATTGGAGCTGTTTCATATAGACTAGATCTTCTAGCATTGATGTATAGTGTACACAATGTATTTTATATTTTGATGCTTAAGAAGCACTTACATGATAAGAAGCGGCAGCGAGTATTGGACACTCGGGAGATTAAGCTTCAGGATGATTTGACTACTATTGAGATCCCAGTTCGTATACTTACTAGAGAAGACAAGAGACTTAGAAACAAGGTGATTCCTTTGGTGAAAGTTTAATGGAACCTGGGAGGAGCTGAGGAGATTTCTTAGGAGCGCGAAGAGGATATGCGTCGCGACTACCCACATCTGTTTGAACAGGTAAACTAATTTGATTATGTTTTTCTTATGGTTTATAATGATTGGGATAGTCATATTTATATTTAACACTAGAATGGGGGTATTCCTCGTTTGGATTTTTTGCCCGACGTACTAATTCCATTTAGTTAGGAGTTAAGTGAGAGTATTCGCATTTTAGATGGTTAAATATAGATATTACTATGTTTTGTATCTAGAGGTTAACAATAATGTATTATTAATCTCTAAAATAAGATTACGGAATTTCGGGACGAAATTCTTTTAAGGGGGAAAGAATGTAAAACCCCAAAATTTTGAATATTTTATGATAAATAATAATAAATTTGTTAGACTTTGATAAATAACATATTGTGATATTTGAGTATGCTAGGAATTGATTTGAGATCAATTCAATGTATATATGTATATATGAGTGCAAATGCACAAAACATGAATGATGTATAAATCTAGAAAATAATGACCAGTGGAGAGATTTTGTATTTTACATACTGATACAGTATGAATATGGAAAAACTTAAAAGACCAAAGTTGTAGGTCTCTTCAGAAGATTTCCAAAAAAATCTTAATCACCTCATTCCGAGGTCGGATGCGAAAATTACAACTAAAATACCGAATAGTATGTTTCTAGTCAGACTAAGTTTCCAGTTTCGGGTTTCGGGTTTTGGGCTGTATTTATTCGGGTTTGCTGCCATATATATACATGTTATTACACAAAAAACACCTCTCTTCTTCTGTTTTCTAAACCCTAGCAGCCCCCTCCTTCTCTCCCAAACCCTAAACCCCTTTCTTTGGCGGATTTGGGAGGATTTCGGAGGAACAAAAGCAGGATTTATTGGTATTAGACGAAGGAGGATCGTTCTCACACGTTTTCAGGAGTTCATCAATACCCGTCAGGTGAGTTTCATCTCACCCAATCCTACACCCACATTTTAAATGATTTTCATGAGTTTTCTTATGGTTTTATGAGCCTAAAACACTATTTTGTGCATAAAGATAGATCTTTTAGTGTATGATGCAAAAAAATAAGTTTTTAGTTTATAAAAGATCACCAACGAATTTCTTATTGAAGATATAGATCTAAAAATATTTTTAACATGAGTTTTAAATGCAAAAATTTTTGTTTTTATATGTTTCGACATGTTTACACGTATTCAAGAATATTTTCACTTTATCTAAAGTGATTAGATCTTATTTCATATGCCTTAGAAATGCTAAATTGTTGATGTAGGGTTTTTACTGTTCAATATTGTCATATAAGAGTTTTTGAATCAATACCCGTAGAACAGAAAACCTGTAGGAGGTCTTCTGTTCTTGCGCGGTCGACTGCGATGGACGTGGCGGTCGACCGTCGGGTGCGCAGCAGAAGCAGAAAACTTTTTGCATCATACGCAATCGGCTGCATTAGGCACAGCGGTTGATCGCTGGACATGCAGCTAAGCAGAGACTCTCTGCTCTCTGCACGGTCGACCGTGATGGTCACGGCGGTCGACCGCTGGACCTGTTTGTGTACGTGCATGTTGTTTACATGCGTTTGTATGACCGACAAGTTGTCTGGGTTATCTGGTATTTTAATACACTGTAAATTGTGTATTCTACATATGAGTTGATTATGGACATGAGTTTAAGATTCACTCATGGAGGCACGAGTGTGAATAGTATATATGCATGTTTACTTATATTATTTATATGTATTACGCTCATCATATGCAGTCCCCGTGTTGGACATTTACCTATTGCGGCCCATGTGTTGGACCATAATCATATGCAATCCTTGTGTTGGACATTTACCTATTGTGGCCCATATGTTGGACCTTAATTATATGTCATCCTCATGTTGGACATTTATCTATTACAGTCAATGTGTTGGATATTCATCACATATAGTCTATGTGTTGGACACTTATTCGAGTTGTCTTATCTAATATGTAGCAAGTGAAGTCCATGTGTTGGACACGTATCTAATATCTGTTAGGACACATTTAATATGGTTTGAGATGGAGTTGTCTTTTGTTATTGCTCCATGTAGTAGCTTTTGGATTTGGTATTTAGCTATTCGTAATTTGAGCTAACGGGATATTCGACATACCTATGCACGTGTTGTGGATTTTTAAGTATCAACATCCATTTATTTTAAAGTAGATGATTGCTTATCTGTATGTATTAACAAGTATTTTCTTATATACTCCTAGCCCTTCCCCTTGGGGTTGGTTGAGATGTTACTCACTAGCGCTTGACGCTCGTTATTTTGCCCCCTTTCAGGTAACGAGCCAGTTGCACGGAGAGCCGTAGGTTGATGGAGTTGCACACTAGTGTTTATCTATTTATTTTGTTAGTAGTTTATATTAGAACTCCACAACAGATGTTAATTATAAACATTTGAGTTTATTATTCTAGTTTGTAAAGGCAATGGGCATTAATGTCATTTCATTAGACTTCCTATGTTGAGACACTTGTATTCATTTCAGATATTTTCTCCTCAGAGATTTGTCTATTTATTTCGTTGGTGCTTATTTCTTCAGAGCATATCTATCATTCAGTGTTTCTTCTGTATACTTTCTTTTGCCTATTTTGTACCTACATCATTTGTTGATTCTACTAGAGAGATAGTAATTGTGATGGTAAAACGTGTTATTGCACGGTATGGTGTATGGCAGGTTTGATATTCTTAGTTTCACCTTGGACTGCAGTCTTGTGTGAACCCAAGGGCGTCACACGATCAAATTCTTCTCAAGGGGTCATCATTTGACAACTTTAGAAAATCCATTGATCAACATGTACTGGGGATTAGAGAAGAAGGATATTCTGACTTAGCTGATTCTGTTGAAGCGTACTTGGTTCATCTAAAACAGGAAATCGAGTATCTGAGGGATCTTCATGCTAGTGGTGCTTCTTCTTACATAGCTGCCCAAATAGACTTAAGGCTAAAGGCATGACGCGATTCATAGAAGTCAGCTGAACTCGAACTTTGGAGATTACGAAGTCGTGTGACCCAGATGAGGGTGAACATAGCCAAGATGGTTAAAGCTAAGGATGATTTTCTTCAAGCTTTGGAATCACGTCAAGCCGAGATAGCTCGCGTAGAGAAAGAACTCGAGGAAGCCAAGGACACCCGAAGTATTTTGGAGATTAATTTGGCTGAAGTGGAGCATGCTGAAAAGAACATATTTGACCAGCTGGAACTCCAGAATAGAAAGCTTATTGAAATGGAACAAGAGGTTGTCAAGGCTCAGAATACCAATGACGAATCCCTGAAAGCCAGCCTAACGATAGAGTTTGAGCAAGCCTACACAGAAGAACTCTCCAAACTAGAAGCACAAATCCGTAGTTATAAGCTATTTTTAATTAAAAACATTTCGCTTGTATCAGCACTTCTTTTGTATTTTCTTAAGTTCTTCTCATGAATAAAAGTGAACTTTTTGCTCATTTGAGTCTTATTATAATTACTCATTATTATGATTACTCATTCTTATTTGGAATAAATAAACATAATACTCATAGGATTTTTGGCAAACCCTCAGTCGTCAATGGATTTGATGTGCATTTACTGATCACCGTTTGAGTTGAGCTAGCAAGTAGATTGTCTAGATCCGTTCTACATGTAACGTTGTACTAAAAGCATAAAATCTTTTAGATTTCATACTGCAATGTTGAATATGTAGGCTACATGTGTTAGATGTAGGCTTATCTCTAATAAGGGATTGAGATAATGCCCTCCATGCATAAAAGGTATGGATTCGAAGATTATTAACTTAACAATAATCACCGGCTATGATATTAAATACGTAGGCTTTGTCATTTTTACGAGAACGCACCACCCGACAGCGTGTATTAGACGCAGACTTATCTCTATTAAGGGATCAAGATAACATCCCCCATGCATAAAAGTCATGGATTCGAAGATTATTAACTTAACAATAATCACCGGCTACGATA
>BQKN01000306.1:470478-528278 GCA_022839385.1 Asparagus kiusianus
CGAAGATTATTAACTTAACAATAATCACCGGCTACGATATTGAATACGTAGACTTTGTCATTTTTACGGGAACGTACCACCCGACAGCGTGTATTAGACGCAGACTTATCTCTAATAAGGAATCGAGATAACGTCCCTCATGCATAAAAGACACGGATTTGAAGATTATTAACTTAACAGTAATTACCGGCTACAATATTAAATACATAGGCTTTATCATTTTTACGGGAACGTACCACCCAGCAGCGTGTATTAGACGTAGGCTTATCTCTAATAAGGGATCAAGATAACGTCCCTCTGTTCGCGGGAAAATTCGTTGCTTTCTTCATTAATGATTCCATTGTACACACTTGGTAATTGTTTATCGATTACAAAGATCCGGTCTTTTTATAAGATCCGGTTACAACGAAAATCAAATAAAAAGAAATGAAAAATTACAACTTTATTTCCTTATTTGTCGAACGAATCGCGAGCTCCTGTTATGCGGTCACTCGCTTTATGTGGGTTCTTTGCCTGCGCCGGGGTTATTTGCCGTGGACCACCGCGTGATCTCGATCCGGGCAGATCTATGCAGTATAACGGGTATTATTCCACCAAGGGAGATAATAGCCGGGAGGGATTGTTTCACCAAGGAAAAAAACCGCTCAATCTCGGGATCTAAGAACCAAGCTTAGATCCGGAGTATAGCAACGTAGATCTCCCGATCCGGTCCTCTCGAACTCCTGCCTTATTTAGCGTTTGTCAATCGCTGAGCACCAGATCCGGATGAACAAGTCTTGAAGCCTCCAAAGGTTGAATCTTTTCTAAGTTTTGAATCTCCAATCCAGCAGGGCTTCGCCTCCTCCAAAATCCAACCTCTAAAATGAACAAACACCTGGCCTATTTATAGGCACTCAGAACTGTGCATATGCACAGTTCTGAGCCTAGCCACCCCTAGGTGGCTCGGCCATGGCCGAGCCACCCAGGGGTGGCTCGGCCTTGGCCGAGCCACCCAGGGGTGGCTCGGCTTGGGCCGAGCCACCCCGGGTTGGCTCGGTTTCGGCCGAGTTCCCGGGTGTTGGTTCGTTTCGTCGTTTTGGGTTTTCCGGTGTTTCCGGTTCCGATTCGTTGTTGATTTGGACTTCGATTCGGTTGTGTGGTTGACTTGTTCGGATTCGATTCGTTTTGATCCGATTCCTGATTTGGCAGTAAACCCACTTCTGAGTTCGAGTCCGGAATTGATCTTGATTCGATCGTCGTATCACCGAGTTCGCTCTTGTTTAGATGACTCGGTGATTCCCTGAAACGTTGGTTTGATTCCACGTGCGAGTGGATGCGTTCCAATGCTTGGGTGCGATTTGTTGGCTTCATCGCCTCGTTAACCTGCTCCGTTGCGTATGGCTTGGCTTCAGCGTTGGCGGGATAACGGTCGTGCTTGGATACGTCGCTCGATGGTCCGTTTGTTGAATTGGCGTCGTCGAGCTGTGATAAGGGACCTCTAGGCAATTTTATACGCCTACACCCTCATGCATAAAAGATATGGATTTTGGTGTTGAAAATTTATGTCTTCTCTCAGACGAACCCGATGCCGGAGAGAAAAAAATTTATATTCTATCTCATGCTTATCTTCTCTTGGGGCAAAGACGAACCCGATACCGGAGAGGAAGAATTTTATATTCTATCTCCTGCTGTAAGAGAAACTCAAAGTGGGATCTCCACTTTGAGAATCCTAAAAGGTGAAACTAAGAGTGGGATCTCCACTCTGAGAATCGAAAAGATACGGATAACTCCAACTTTTATAGTATTGGTTACCCAGTCTGAAGATGAATTTCTCATTTATCGAGATGAAATTCTAAATTCATTCGAAACTGTAGAAAAGTTTACGTGAAGAAGAATGGAAGGAAACCTTTCGTTTATTGAAAGGGGATTCCGGTTTTGGTATTAACCGTAGGAAAGTTTGAACTAGTGGGAGTCAAGATAATTCTACCTTTTATAGGTTTGATTATTCAAATTGGATGGAGACCTTTCGTTTATCGAAAGGGAATCTTAGTTTTAAAAGTGGATCTCTCGTCATTAAATAAATCGAGAGAAAATTTTGATTGGTCCTAACTGTTCAAAGGTTTGACCAAATGGGGGTTTGAGATGACCCTAACTGTTTAAATGTTTGATCGCTCGATTTGGGTGGAAGTCTTTCGTTTATTGAAAGGAAATTTTGGTTCTGAAAATGGACCTCTCGTTGATGGAAAGAATCGAGAGGGGATTTTAGCTTTGGCCCTAACTGTAGGAAGGTTTGACCAAGAAATAGCGGGAGTGGAGGTACAAATAACAGTGAAAATATTAACTTATACAAAACACTTAGTGGGGGTTTTCAACGTCAAGTGGCAAAATCTTAATGCGAAGAGGGTTTGATAATCACCATTGATCAGCAGATTGAAATTTTTAGTGTCATGTCAGGACTTCAATAGTAGGAGTGTTAAAGGCTAGACACAGTAGGAGTTTGAAGGATTTTAACCATAAGGAATTTTGGTGGACTCACCATCAATTGATTAGATCAGTGAGGGGTTTTATGGTAGAGAACTGTGAATCATCAAGTATTATATAACTAAACTATGGGAGTTTCATGAGAAAAGATTGACCAGATGGGGTCAATGAATCTCATCTCGATGATAGAATGCTTGGAAAATCACAGTGGGAGGGTTTTAATCATCTTGGAAATGATTAAGTAGCCACAGTAGGAGGTTTTTAATCATTTTTATAATAATTAAGAATGAATTATTCAAATGATTAGCTTCTATCTGGAATAATCAATCGATCTCGGGTTATCTTTAAAAATACACTGTACAGTATTCTCTAGGAACTTCTCGTTTAAATAGGCTATCCCAAACATTCCAGGGATAGTACTTCTTTAGGAACTTCCTATTTATTGACATCATGAGTTTGTCACCATCTTGGATGATCAAGCGATATGCACCGTTTGAATAGACTGTCTCTATTATAAACGGCTCTTCCCATTTGGGTTGAAATTTGTATTTCTTCTTGGAATTGAGTATCATTGGTCGCCGGATGTAAGAACTAAGTCTCCTTCCTTGAAGCTTCATTGTCAGACTTTCTTATCAAATGCCCTGGAAATTCTGGCTTGGTAGAACTCAATTTATTGTTGAGCTTATAAGTACTTTTCATCTAACATCTCAAGTTCTTCAAGACATTTATGATATTGTTCTTCCGTCGTCATCCCTGTTACGAGGGCGACACAGAGGGAAGGGATTTGGATCTCCAACGGGAGAACAAATTCACACCCGTATACTAAGGAATATGGAGTTTCTCCGGTAGGTGTGCTGACGGTTGTGCGATAAGCCCAAAGTGCTTCACTAAGTTTTTCGTCCCAGTCCCGCTTATTGGTTCTCACAAGATTTGATAGAATTTTTATGATTGTCTTGTTGAAGGTTTTAGCCAATCCATTCACGGTAGGATTATATGTCATCGATGAAACATCTTGAATTTTTTATTTTTCATAGAATTTGATGAAGGCGTTGCTGACAAAGCGAGGGCCATTGTCATGTACAATTCGTCTCGAAATACCATATCGGTAGATAATATGGTGTTTGATGAATTTGACGATATCCCTTGTCTTTACTTCTTTGAGTGGAATTGCTTCGGCCCACTTAGAGAAGTAATCAGTGATTGCTAAAATAAAACGGTCACCTTTGGCAGATGTAGGAAAAATAGGACTAACAACGTCCATTCCCCATGTCTCAAACAGCCATGATGTAGCCAAAGGGTGCAAATGCTCCGGAGGTTGGTGTATATAATTTGCATGTATTTGACACACGTGACACTGTCGGGCGTAGTCAACTACGTTCTTAACTATGGTTAGCCAATAATATTCTATTCTTCTGAGTCGATCACAGAGTTTAGGACTGCGTTGGTGTGCGCCATATGTTCCATCATACGCTTCTTTGAGTGCCTCTTCCGCCACTTTGGTTGAAAGACACTGGAGTAGCAGATCGTCATATGCACGATGATACAGCGTTTGAGTCGCTGTGTTATAATAGAATCTCGGTGCTCTTCGTCGAACTGAGTCCCTTTCCTTTATATCTTTCGGTAAATACCATGTAAGACATAATCAATAATGGGGAATCGCCAATCTTGAGCCTCGAGTTTGAGATTGGCAATTCTGGTCGAGTGCACTTCTTTGATGTCTAAAGCGCAATCTGGTATAAAAAGCTAGTGAGTTCTTACTGTAACCAGTTGTTCTGTCTCGGGAGGCTGTGCCAAAGATACCACTAATACTGCCAGTGCATCTGCATATGCATTCTGGAGATGCGGGATGTACTCGATGAAGAATTATTCAAATGAGTCTGCCATTTTGATGGTCGCCTGGTGGTACGGGATCAGGTCTTGGTTTCTTACTTCGTACTCTCCTCGAACTTGATTAACTATCAGTTGAGAATCACCAAAGGCTTCGAGATATTCGACCCCTAGCTCTATGGTGAAACTAAGCCCAAAGAGCAGTGCATTGTATTCGGCTACATTATTAGAACACGACTCGGTAAGTGAATAGGCTTGAGGCAATATGTGTTTCTTCGGGGAAACTAGGAAGACTCCGACTCCTGAAGATATTTTTGAACATCCGGGAGTGTTCGCCACATTGGTTGCTTGGGAAGCATCGTCGAAGTTCAGTTGCCACACTTATTGATGCAAAGTAGTATTGACTTCATCGGTTTCATCTGGAAATTTTTGTACAATTCGGCCGTATCCTTCGCAGGATTAGCCACTAGAAGGTCACAAATTGCTTGCCCTTTTCACCGACTTCTGTTGCTTAAAGTGTAAGTCGTACTGGGATAAGAGTAGGGCCCATCTCGCTAATCTCCAATTCATTGAAGTCGGTTGTATCATGAATACCCAGACTGGGTTAACATTGAAAATGATGTAGATTGTCTGTCCAACCAGGTAGTATCATATTTTCTAGATTGCGAATACCAAAGCAAGACACTCCTTCTCGATCATCGGATATCGAGATTCAGCCCCTAGCAAAGCACGCCTCAAATAGTACACTACATGTTCGTGACTGTTGTTGTCATCTTATGCAAGCAAAGCACTTAATGAGTGGTTTGTCACTTTGACGTAAATCAAAAACATTTTTCCTAATTTTGGTGTAACAGGGACAGAAGGATTCATCAAGTATACTTTGATATCTTCAAATACTTTCTGACAAGCATCATCCCAAATGAATGATACACCCTTCTTTGTGAGCTTCGAGAATGGTTGGCATTTCTCGGAGAGGTTTGATATAAACCGGCGGATATACGCCAACCGTCCTTATAGTCCTCTAAGTTTTTGAAGATTTTTTGAAGGTTACAATTCATGTATAGCCTTCACTTTATTGGGATCAATATGGATACCCTTTATGGTGATGATGAATCCTAGGAATTTACCACTAGACATTCCCAAGAAGGACTTTGTAGGGTTCATCTTCAATTGGTGACTCCGCATGAGATCAAACATCGTTTTTAGGTCTTTAATGTGGTCGTCTTTGTTGCAGATTTTCACGACCAAGTCATCAATATAGCACTCGATGGTTTTTCATAGGTGTTCCTGGAAAATCTTTGTCATTGCCCATTGGTATGTGGTGCCTACGTTCTTCAAGCCAAAGGGCATGACTATATAACTGAAGATGCCGAGCAGTGTTCTGAATGTAGTACGTTTTTGTCGTCTGGGTACATTTTGATTTGATTGTAACCCAAAAATCTATCCATGAAGGACATTCTCTCGAATCCGCACGTGTTGTCAATGATGACATACATGATCAGAAGAGGGAAATCATCCTTTGGGCAAGTGGTGTTCAGGTCTCTGAAGTTGATGCAGATCCTGATTTTTTTATACTTTTTAAGGATCGGGATAATATTCGCTAGCCAACCGGGATGTTGTTCCTCCCTGATGAAGCTCGAATGGATTAATTTTTTGACTTCCGCCTCAATCGCCTCCATGATCTGTGGACGAAACCATCTCTGCTGTTGCTTGATAGGTTTGACATCCGGTTTGATGTTGAGGCAGTGTGTCGCTACATTTGGATCAAGTCCTGGCATGTCCTCGTAATTTTAGGCAAAAACGTTGATATATTCCGTAATGAGGGCAATCCAATCTTCTTTCTTGTCTAATGGAAGACTATTGGTGATGAATATGGGTTTCGGATTAGCCTCATCACCCATGTTCACTTGGACCACTTTGTCTTCAGTGGGAGGTTCCCTTTGCTCAAATCGACATATTGCATATTCAAGTGATGGATCCAAGGGTCTTCCTAAGTTGGCATTTGATCATCTTCCTCTATTGTGGCAGGATCAACAGTAGCCATGATCAACATTAGGCCTCTAAACATTTCTCTAAGGCTGACGATAGAGTCCCAATTTGTAGAATCTGACGAATATCTGTCTCTACTCGAGTTGGATAACTAGTTGATAACTTGCCAACAACATTCATCATCAGATGAAGAGACATAGCCTAGACCCCTCTTACGTTCATAATAATTGTCGAGCTTCCCTCTTGGTACATAGGCAGGACGGGGTAGAACCTGGATATCTTGACCAAAACGAAGACCTTCACCAAGCATGAGGTTGTATCCTTGCTTCTTCATATAGTCATGTGCTTGTGAGCTGTATCTAAAGAAATTTCATTCGGGTCCTTCATCATTGGTATTGATTTCTAAGAAAAGATTGGAGGGTGGGAATGACTCCTCTTTACCAAAGATTATTTCTTTTCTACCCCCTGCTTTGCAGGTAGGACAAGCGTTGTTCTGAAGGGATCTTGGATGTGCTTCTTTGTCATACAAGACGATCGAAGTGACATGTGTATATCATGGTTATCATATAGTTCCTACATTACATCATTAAGACAAAATGGGTACTCTAATTGTCATTTATTGCATAATCGGCAAGTTGCTAGTTTCAACTTTCATCTGACGATTCACCACCATCAAGATCAGTTACAAGAGGTTCAATGTCATTGAATACATGAACTTCGTCATAATCGAGTCCGGTTTCGGTATCAGCTTCTTCTCCGCTGTTCGTGCCTTGGGCCGATGGTTCAGTATCGGATTCAGCACCGTAAAGAAAGGAATCATTAAAGTAATTTTCCAATCCCTTAAACGGTTGTTTATCCGCGACCACCGTCTTGACCTCATTATTAGTGTCAACATATTTTATATACTGATGGAGGGTGAAAGGAACTATAACGTTGCTATGGATCCAATGTCGATCCAATAGCAAGTTATAAGAAGTTTCTGTATCGATCACGTAACATATGACTTCGGACTTCAAATCTCCAAGCTAGCACTTCACTCGGATTTTACCCAATAGTTTGGATCCACTGGTATTGAATCCATAGATTACAGTGCTCGTGAAAGCCAATTTACTGGCGGAGATTCCGAGATGATATATCAATCAGAGTGGCATGATGCTAACAACGGAACCCAGGTCGACTTGGATCCGATTGACAATGTTGGAGCTAATGTATCCGATGAAATACAAAGGGCTGTCCTATTTTGAATTCCTCACTTGCATATCCTCCTTGGTAAAAGTAATGCAAGAGAATTGTATGGCCGTGAGGTTACAGTGTTGAACTAATTACTCCGGCTCCTTAGGGATTGGTTTAATCTGAGTAAGAAACACATTAGAATCAGCTAGGGCTTCTTGTAAAGGTTTCCTAATATCTTTTGAGAGACGTAGCAACTCATATCAAGTGATCCTCGCTGAGATGTTGGCCAACTGAGCTATGACATAGAAACGATATGGAGTATTTGAACTTTCTGATTTATCTCTCCCAATCTGTCGATTGAAACGAGACTGCTTCGGAACTTAAACCTCTTTGTGTTGAGGCTCTTTCTCCTTTTGTTTAGTAATTGGCTACTGCTGGGGTTTCTCAGCGAGTATAGGTGAATTTGTAACTACCCTCAATTCATCCAACGTTTTAGCATTCGGATCAGAAGTTTCAGGATACTTGTATTGATATTCATTCCCACTCATGGTGGCAAATACTTCATGCTCCTCTTCAGAAAGTGGAAAAGTAGGAACGCTTTCATCATTTTTCTCAGGGATTGCTGTTGCAGGACAACAAGATTTGCCTTTGCTTTTGGGCTTCTTCTTAGAAGAGGACCCCGCCCATTGTTCGTCTCTAAGTAAATCTAGATGGAACCAAAGAACTTTACTATTAGGTATGTTGTGTGGTACGAGTCCCTTCTGACGCTATCCATCAGGGTCGTCATTCACTATCTTTACCTCTACCTTCAACACGGCTAGTTGGAACCACAATAGAGGGATGAAGCCAAAACTAATGGACACTGTATTCGTACCCACTTTCTTTTTCTTAGGCTTCGCAGTTATGATGCCAGCATTGATCGCTTGAATTCGATCTTTGAGAACGTAACAAGCCTTAGTAGGATGGTGGATTCTTCTATGATAAGTGCAATACTTCGGATCCGAGGTTTTCTTAGCTTCCTCTTCATTCGTGATTGTTACAACTTGATTTTGTTATTATCGAAGAGATACTTGAAGATAGCCGGCACTTCATCCTCTTTGATGGAATATTCCTTCGAAAATCTAGGTTCCGAAGTCTTTGGCTGCCTTGGAGATTAATGTGCTTGGTGCTGCAATTAAAATGATGACTGATGTGTGGAATGCTGCTTTGGTTGTCGCTGTGATGTTTAGTGAGCATCAACGATAGCTTCTGGAGCATTTCCTCTACCTCAAGGATTAAAATTCTATTTTTGAGGATTGGCTAGTGGCTGACCCCTCTCGAGCTTCTTTCTCTTGAGAAAGTGTTCGGCCTGTTCACCATGCATCTTCAATTCTTTCCAAGTCTTGGAAGACACGACCTCCATGGCTTCCAGAACATCCAAAGAGATATTATTACGATATGTTTGGAGAATGAACTCCTCCATGACCGAATCTCGATAGTTCATTACTTTATTCTAAAACACTTAATGAAGTTGTCGATTGATTCTCTATCTTTTTGTTTCTCATACAGCAAAGTTCCAATTGATACTTCAGTGTCATCGTCGAAGAAATTGGTGACGAATAAGCTTACCATATCGTCCTAACTGTTAATGCTTCTAGCCTTAAGATGTCGGTGCCAACCGAAAGTGGCCCCACAAAGGGTGCTAACGAATGACCGTACCATCAAGGCTTCATTCCTAAAGATCATACCTATGTGAGATTTAAAATAGATCAAGTGTTGCATTGGTTAGCATTTCCCGTCGAATGGTGAGAAGTTAATTAGACTAAATTTTCGTGGGTATAGGCATGGAATACCCATCTTCTTTATTTTTTGAGCCGACATCCAAGCGTTGACTTTGTTCTCAAGCTTTTTATTTTTCTTCGGGGGATATTGAGGAGGTTCAACTGGACCACCCCCAACATTATTGTTAGGAGGGTTGTCAGCAAGAATGTGTTCATCTACTTCTGAGTCACCATCAACCAGATTTGTTTGAACAGGTGCAGTATTGCGCCGGCTAGACGCAGCCCGTTGACTAGGCTCAGGTTGCTGATGAGATTGTTGAGTCTGTAATTCTCTAATTTGTTGCATAGTCAACTCCATCTCCATTCTCATCTCAGCTCTGATTTTTTTTCTCGTTGCTTAGCCAGAACTTCTCATAGCATTTGAGCTAATTAGTCAGGTGTGATGGTGAATGCCTCCCTAGCATGTCCTACACTGGACATTATGTCGTCGGAGGCAACTACGAAACAAGTATTCGAGAGCTCCTCATCTGAAGACAACCCTTCGTGCATTCTTCTATAATCTTTGCGTCTATTGGCCCTTAGCTATAGTCATGACATTCTTTGAGAGAGCCTATGATCAACTCTTCCTCCTGGAGAAAAGTCAGGGTCAGAATTAGTCGAATGCCATTTTCCTCTATCTGTCATATTGATGGTGACTTCTGGGAGTTCATCATCTTGAATGGTAGATCTTTTCTTTCAGAAACGCCTCAGTCTAGGCTTTGACGCTTCTGTGGAAATTCTCTAAAATACAGAAACCCTTGGTAGAGTGGCTCTGGGGCAGCTACATTCAGACAATACTGCTTTGATAAGCCTTTCACATGAGCAATGAGGACTTGTTTCTCAAACAGCCCTCTTCCGAGATTTATTCTTATCTTCAGCCTGATAGTACAACTCATCGGCATGATGGCCGGAGCACCCTATCTTCTGTTGGTGTGGTTAGGCCTTGTTGACATACTCATGATGACTTGTTGTCGCCTTTGAGAGATCCAAAGTTACGTCATGAGTCGCACATTTAGAACCACCCCCTTGCGGGTGTGGAGTCTTAATGGGCTCCTGGGTTTCAATACGAACCTCCAAACGGGTGGAAATTAGAGCCTTCCTACTCTGGGATTGCTTTCACTTGGTGGGAGGATGCGTACAACCCCCAGCCTGTAGAGTTACTTGGAATTTATTTACCGGACCCAAGCATAAATTTGACTAGAACTTTGCCTCTATTCTCGTGCAAAGGACCAAGGCGATCCGCCATTGTGATTTTAAAATTTGATTAGTCAGGACTGACCCAAAGCTTCACTGGTGGAGTAGCAGATGTGGTTGTAGGAACGGGCATCGACAAAGTCGAAGGAGTGTCCATAGAAGTTTGCCTTTGGTTGAGACACTGGCTAGTGTCTCGGACAAGGCTGCTTTGTCCGAGACAGTAGCCTGTGTCTTGGCTAAAGGGGACACTCCTTGTCATCGCTGAATTTCACTTTCGTGTAGATTCGGACTTTGTAATCCGAACTTGGCGGGCTCTCGATGATTCTTTGGCCATCGTTCCCTTTCTCCCTTCTTGTGTTTGTTGCACAAGGGCACAGATGCGAGCAGCATTTGCACGATGCTTTTGGACGCGTTCCTTAAGGGTCGAATAGGCTCTTTTGACGAGAAGACATTCCTCTGTTAATAGTTTGGCAGAGATGTGAGTAATTTGCCTTCGAGGCAATTGGATCACTTGGTGTTTCTTTGACTCCAGATCCGCGTGGCAGTGAACTCTGTCAACTTGCTCCAAAGCTTTAGGAAGCTGACGAGCATGGCGCTGGAGTTGCCTTTGACCAGCCCTCTTTGTCAGAGCCGGCGAACTTTCATTCAATGAATCCTTGCCTGGAAAGGACTCATTATGAGCAGAGGTTCCGACATTGTTGATTACTAGAGCAGCATTGCGAGGGAAAACCTCAACAGCAACGGGGCGAGAGTCATCACTCGTAGCCTTCGTCGGAATTGAAGACTGGAAAACCTTCTTTGAAGATGAAATCTTCTTGCATTTGCAAGGTGAGGATGATCTTAAGGATGAGGATGACAGGTACTCCTCAAACTTTGCTTGGTACAATTCATACTTGACTGTAGATTCAACCGGGATCTTGATCGGTTACGACACTACAGTCTTGGCAGCGAGACCGTGGGTTCCCACTATGGTCGTCAGCATGTTTGCATCAGAAATTATTTTATTTGCAGAACTCATTACAAATCGTTTATCGAATGCAATGAATTCAAAGAAACAAGCCTTTTTATAAGACCTCTTGTCATAAACAAATAACCTCCTAGAAACACACGCAGAGGATGTTTATCACCCGCTGCTTGCATGGGATCTTTGTCTGTGTCGGGGATGCGTTAGCCCGTGGACGATTGAATCACGAATCCAAATGGAATTGTGAAGAACGCTTAAGGTCGATGTTTCATTTTAGAAACAAAGACAGAAGTGGATGTCTTAGCAAAGTAAGATAAAACACTCTTATCAAGATCAAGTCAAAGCTTAGATCTCTAGGAAACACTGAAGGCTCTTGGAAGTGCTTGAAAACAACGAAGACTCTTTCTTGCTCAAAAAAATCACCAAATTGCTCAAGTTTCTGCCTTTTTTGCCTTTGTTTTCTTTGTCCCCGTGCATATAGATGTTAGGGAAATATTTATAGTCCCTAGAAGTAGTTACTGAAGATAGAAAATTGAAACGAAACCAACTTGTTAGCCCCCTATTTCCGAGACACATTTCGTGTCTCAGAAGAAGGAAGTCCATCAGCCCCTTTTGTAACCAACTTTCCCACGTTTTAATGTAATTATCTCTATAGTTATGGGTGGATTTTATGTTTGTAATGGCCCTCCCACGTTCACACACAATCCCTAGTAGTTATGAAGCCACATGGACAGCACAAAACCTAAGAAAACCATTAATAGAATTGTAAAACTCCATCATAGTTTCCGAGACATGTTTTGGGTCTCGGAAACTATGAGTTATCCTATAGCTTCCGAGACACGTTTTGTGTCGTGGAAACTATGAGTTACCTCATAGTTTCTGAGACAACTTCCTTATCTCGCAATTTTTGTGACGCCTGATAGTTGTTTTGTATTTTTGTACATTCCTTAATTGGTCTTTGATATCGGATGATCCTCTTTGACTCAGATGATGACGTTTATCGTCTTCTCTTCATCTTGAGCTATGTACAATAACTTATAAGCAATTTTTGATGCCTACAACGACTTGTTGTTGCATTTGAGTGTTTGAAGGTTATGTCAGGAGTCGCATGTTTAGGACCATCTCCTTACGAGTGTGGAGTCTTAACGGGCTCCTGAGTTTCAATACGAACCCCGAAGCGGGTGGAAATAGGAGTTTTCCCAACTTAGGATCATTTTGACTTGGTGTGAGGATGTGTACGACCCCCAGCCTAAAGAGCCACTTGGGATTTGTTCACCGGACCCAAGCATTCTTTGACTGGAGCCTTGCCTCGATTCTCGTGTAAAGGACCAAGGTGATCCGCCATTGTAATTTTGAACTTTGATAGGTCAGGACTGATCCAAGGCTTCACTGGTGGAGTAGAAGATGTGATCGCAGCAGATGAATGAGGAACGGATACTGATGGAGTCGACGAAGCAGTCGCAAGGGTTTATCTTTGGCCGAGACTGGTTAGTGTCTCGGACAAGGCCCTTTTGGTCGAGACAGTGGTTAGTGTCTCGGTTGAAGGAATAGCCTCCGAGTCTGATTTTCGGGTAGCTTCAAATTTTAGAATCTAGACTTTGCAGGCTTTTGGTGATTCTTTGCCCATTGTTTCCCTCTTCATTTCTTGTGTCTTCTGCATGAGGACACGGGCACGAGCAGCGTTTACACGATGCTTTTGGATCCGTTTTTTAAGAGTTGAATGCGTTTTTTTAACTTGGACCCATTCCTCAACCGATGGCTTAGCAGAAATGTTGGTGGTTTGTCTTTGAGGCAACTGGATCACTCAATGCCTCTTTGGCTCTAGGTCCGTGTAGTAGCGAACTTCATCTACTTGTTCTATATCCTTAGCTAGCTTACGAGCACGACGCTAGCATTGACTCTGACGAGCCCTTTTCATTAGAGTCAGTGAATTTTTATTCAACAACTCCTTAACTGGAGAGGACTCGTTGTGAGCAGAGATTCCGGCATTGTTAATCACCAGAGCAGCGTTGCGAGGGAAAGCCTCAGCAACGATTGGGTGAGAGTCATCACCCGTAGCCTTCATTGAAATTGATAATTGAAACACCTTTTTCACGGACGAAATCTTCCTGTATTTATGAGACAAGGAAGATATTGAGGATGATGAGGAGAGAAATTCCTCGAACTTTGCTTAGTCGAACTCGTACTCAACCGTAGATTCAACCGGGATGTTGATTGGTTACGACACGATGGTCTCGGTAGTAAGACCATTGGCTCTCACCGTGGTCACCAGCGTGTTTGCGTCGAAAGTTATTTTTATTACTGAATCTATTACATGTTTATCAATTATAGATTAATAGTAAAATTAGTCTTTTTATAAGACTTTCTTACACAATAAAAATAAGAAAAATACAACTCTCTAGAAACACATGTAGAGGATGTTTATCACCCGCTGCTTGCATGGGATCTTTACCTGTGTCGGGGGTGCGTTAGCCCGTGGGCGACCGAATCACAGATCCAAGTTGAATCGTGAAGAAGGCTTAAGGTCAATGTTTTGTTTTAGAAACAAGGATAGAAGTGGATATCTCAACAAGGTAAGATAAAATACTCTTCTCAAGATCTAGTCAAATCTTAGATCTCGGGGATATGCCGAAGGCTCTTGGAAGTGCTTGAAATTGATGAAGACTCTTTCTCTCTTTTTCAAAATTCACCAAATTGCTCAAGTCTCTACTCTCTCTACCTTTATTGTGCATATGGGTGATACAGAACCATTTATAGTCCCTAGAAGCAGTTACTGAAGGTAGAAAATCAAAGCAAAACCTACTTGACAGCCCCCTGTTTCCGAGACACGTTTCGTGTCTCGGAAGAAGGGAGTCAGCTTGTTAGTTTTGTAACCAATTTCCCCATGTTTAAGTGCCATTATTTCTACAGTTATAGGTGGATCCCCAACAGTTATGAAGCCACGTGGATTGCATAAAACTTGAGAAAACCATCATCGAACTCATGATATTCCACTATAGTTTCTGAGACACATTTTGTGTCTCGGGAACTATGAGTTGCCTCATAGCTTCCGAGACACGTTCTGTGTCGCGGAAACTATGAGTTACCTCATAGCTTCTGAGACATTCTTTATCTCGGAAGTTGTGTGAAATTTATCTCGAAAGTTGTGTGACGCCTGATTATTGTTTTACAGTTTTGTGCATTCATTAGTTGGTCTTTAACATCAGATGATCCTCTTTGACTCAGATGATGACGTTTATCACCTTCTCTTTGTCTTGAGCTGTGTATGGTAACTTATAGGTAATTTTTAACGTCTACATTTATGTAAACAACAAAAATCTTATCACTGCTCGGAATAATCAACATCGGCGCTATAGTCAACTTAGCCTTCAAGGTCTCAAAGGCTTCCTGGCATTCTGTGCCCTAAAAAAACTATACACCCTTCTTTGTAAGGTGTGTAAGTGGTATCTTAATCTTCAAGAAGTTCTGAATAAACTTCCTGTAATAGCCTGCTAAATCCAAAAAACTACGGATCTCTGAAATGGTCTTTGGTGTCTCCCAATCTAGTATTACCTCCACTTTTGCGGGATCCACTGCAATGCCCTCTCTGTTGGCCTCTTTGTTTTGATGATGTTTAACAAATAGTTTATCACTAATGTTGTTTGTCTAGTATTTGTGTTTTCTTATTCATTATAGACAAACAACATGTTGGACGATCATATCCAAAGGAGGTTGGCGGAATGTCGGGTTGAAGCCTTACAATTCAAAGTTAAAGATCAAGTTCAAGCTTCATCCGCAAAGTGTATCAAGTCAAGCTTAACTGAAGATCAAGATTGCTTGGGTAATGTAGTTTAGGATTTATATTATGTGTGTTAAGTACGTTAAGCCCAATATCTATACACACACATTTATTGGTTTCTTCGTATATATATATAGTTATATATATACATAAGTTTTGGTTTCTATGCATATATATAGTTATATATATACATACAAATTTTGGTTTTCATGTTTATAAATATGAAATCACATGTTTCATATTTACTATTGTGTTTTCGAAGATATTGCATAGAATATGCAATTTTGTGAAAATATTGTATTTGTTCGCGTGGAAAATTGTGTTCTTCTTCATTGATGATCCCATTACAACTTTGGTAACAACTTTATGCGTTTACAAAGTTCCGGCCTTTTTGTAGGATCCGGTTACAATGAAAATCAAAACAAAGAAAATAAAATTACAATTCTCCTTGAACAAATCACGAGTTTCCTGTTATCCGGTCCCTCGCTTGCGTGGGTTGTTTGCCTGCGCCGGGGTTGTTTGCCGTGGACCACCGCGTGATCTCGATCCGGTCGGATCTACACGATATGACGGGTATTATCTCACGAAGGAAATAATAGCCGAGTGGGGTACTAATTCACCAAGGAAATAGTAGCCCAAGTGTCGAAATCGACCAAGCGAATTCGAGACTCTTCTCGGGATCTAAGAACCAAGCTTAGATCCGGAGGAAAATCGTGTAGATCTCAGATCCGGTCCCTCTCGAACTCTTGCCTTATTTGGTGTGGATGATCGCCGAGCACCGGATCTCAAAGTCCAAGTCTTCAATCTTCTAAAGCTCCAATCTTTTTTAGATCTCAGATTCCAATCCGGCAGAGCTTCGACCCTCCAAAATCCAACCTCTTTAGAATGAACAACACCTCTCCTATTTATAGCCACTCGAACCTGTGCGTATGCACGTGTACACAACACATAAGGGGAGAGGGGGGGTTTGCCGGCCACCCTGGGGTGGCTCGGCTTGGGCCGAGCCACCCCGGGTTGGTTCGGTTTGGGCCGAGTCCCCCGGGTGTGTTCGTTTCGTCCGTCGTTCGGGTTCCGTCGTTCGGGTTCCGATTCGTTGTTGATTTGGACTTTGATTCGGTTTGTGGTTGACTTGGTTTGGAATTGACTTGTTGACTTGATTCCAAATATGGCAGTTAATCTGCTTCTGAGTTCGAGTCCGGAATTGATCTTAATTCGATCGTTATATCACCGAGTTCGCTCTTGTTTAGATGACTCGGTGATTCCCCAAAACGTTGGTTTGATTCCGCGTGCGAGTGGATGCGTTCCAATGCTTGGGTGCGATTTGTTGGCTTCGTCGCCTCGTTAACCTGCTCCGTTGCGTATGGCTTGGCTTCGGCGTTAGCGGGATAACGGTCATGCTTGGATACGTCGCTCGATGGTCCGTTTGTTGAATTGGCGTCGTCGAGCTGTGATAAGGGACCTATAGGCAATTTTATACGCCTACAGATACCCCCTCCAAAGTATTTCAGTCTTGTTCTTTTATAGAAGAGTCTGGAATACTTTGGATGTGATTGTCCCAACCTTTAGTCGGTATAACGGGACTTTGGAATGGCTTCTGTTCTGGATTCCTTCAAATTCCTTCAGGCTATTCGGTGCTTTGTCGAACGTCTGTGAGGATTCCGGTGCTGCATTTATTGTCTGACCGTTGTCGGAATTTAAACTTGAAGTCGATTCTTGATTTCTTGATTTTTAGCTCAAGTTGGTTGCTTCAACATAGAACTGATCATCGATTAACGGCGTCGTCCGGCATTTGAGCTTCATTGCGACGCGTTGTCCGGCGTCCAGGCTTCATTGTGATGCGCTGTTCGACGTTTGACACAGTTTATACTCGTACGTCTGCTGGAGTATACACAGTTTAAGCTCTTAAGGTATTGGAGCATGGCGGATACTTGAGTCACGAGACCAATCCATAGAATTGATGTGTCAATGACTTGTACTTATAGAATTTTTGGCAAATTCTCAGCCATCAACGGATTTGATGAGCCTTTACCGACTACCGTTTGAGTCAGGCTAGCATGCGGATTATTTTAATCCGTTCGCATGTAACGTTGCGCTAAAGGAATGAACTCCATTAGACTTTGTGCTATGATGTTGAATATATATACTTTACCATTTGTTACGGGAATAGGTTCCCCGGCGACGCGTGTTAGGCGTTGACTTTAGGGTTTTTTGGCTAACCCCCAGCCTTAAACGGATTTGAGATGCTCTTACCGACCACCGTTTGAGTCGGGCTTACATGCGGATTGTTTAAATCCGTTCCGCATGTGACGTTGTGCTAAAGGAATGAACTCCTTTAGACTTTGTGCTATGATGTTGAATACATAGACTTTACCATTTGTTACGGGAATAGGTTACCCGGCGACGCGTGTTAGGCGTTGACTTTAGGGTTTTTGGCTAACCCCCAGCCTTAAACGGATTTGATTAGCCTTTACCGACTACCGTTTGAGTCGGGCTAGCATGCGGATTGTTTAAGTCCGTTCCGCACGTGACGTTAGGCTAAAAGAGTTAACCATTTTAGTGCTACGATATTGAATACGTAGACTTCGTCTTTCTCCTGTGAAAAGACTAAACAGCAACATGTATGAGACGTTGACTTAGGATTTTTGGCAAATCCTCAGCCTTCAACGGATTTGACGTGCTCTTACCGATTACCGTTTGAATCGGGCTTACATGCGGATTGTTTAAATCCGTTCCGCATGTGACGTTGTGCTAAAGGAATGAACTCCTTTAGACTTTGTGCTACAACTTCGAATATGTAGACTTTGCCATTATTATGGGAATAGGCTACCCAGCAACGTGTATTAGACGTTGGCTTATCCCTACTTAGGCTTCGGGATAAAATTCCCCAGGTTTAGACCCTGGTGTCTTTTTCAATCGGCGAAAGACTAAACCGGCGACGCGTGTTAGGCGTCGGCATATCCTTTCTTAGGATTCAGGATGAAATTCCCCATGCGTGTAAGGCATGGATTTTGGTGTTATTAATAACAACCTGCCACAATGTTGAATATGTGGACGAGTGTTCTTTTTAAACGGTCACGAACTAACCGGCGATGCGTGTTAGGCATCGACTTATCCTTAGGTTTCAGGATAAAATACCCTGTACGTGTGAAGCACGGATTATGGCGTTATTAATAATGACCTGCCACAATGTGGAATATGTGGGCTTGTCTTTTTTAACGGTCAAGGACTAACCGGCAACGCGTGTGAGGCGTTGACTCATCCCTTCTTAGGCTTCGGGATGAAATTCCCCAGAATCGGACTCTGGTGTCTTCTTCAATCGGTAAAAGACTAAACCGGCAGCGCGTGTTAGGCGCAGACTTATCCCTGCTTAGGTTTCGGGATAAAATACCTAGGATGAATCCTAAATTGATAAACTTTTGGAAAAGGTTGGTGTGGGGAAGGAAGAATTTTATATTCTATTCCCTGTTTGAAAAGGAGACTCGGGGTGGCATCTCCACCCCCAGAATCCGGAAAGGTGAAACTAAGAGTGGGATCTCCACTCCGAGAATCAAAGCGATTCGGATAACCCTAACTGTCGGAAGGTTTGATTACCGAGGTAAAGATGAATTTCTCGTTTATCGAGAATGAATTGTGGTTTTGGTCCTAACTGTAGGAAGGTTTGACCAAGCGGGAGTTTGAGATGACCCTAACTGTAGGAAGGTTTGATCACTCGATTTGAAAGTGGACCTCTCGTTCATTGAAGGAATCGAGAGGGGATTTTGGTTGTGGTCCTAACTGTAGGAAGGTTTGACCAAGTGGGGGGTTTGAGACGATCCTAACTGTAGGAAGGTTTGATCACTCAATTTGAAAGTGGACCTCTAGTTCATTGAAGGAATCGAGAGGGGATTTTGGTTTTGGTCCTAACTATAGGAAGGTTTGACCAAGTGGGGAGTGAGAGTAAGAATATAAATCATTATAGGAATGTTGATTCGTACAAATCACTCGGAAGGGGATCCCTGATGTTAAGTGATAAGGACTTAACACAAAGGGTTTCGACAATTGGTCAATGATTGATAGACCAAAATTCTTTCCTGTTTAATCAAGTGTTCGGAAATTAGGAGTTTAGTGTTTATCACTTTATTCATCATGACCGGGTTATCCCTAAGAATATTACATTTAACATTCTTTCGGGAACTTCCCGTTACATGAATTATCCACCCCCAGCTTCCTTTGCAGAACTGGGTTTATTGTTGCATTAACCGCATGATCGGGTTATCCTTAAGAATACCACGCATGGCACTCTCCAGGAACTTCCCGTGGAAGAAAGGAAATAGTTTAGACTCTTATACCTGTTGGAGTATCAGGGAGCAGTTTATACTCTTATACCGGTCGGAGTTTTGGGATACAGTTTATACTCGTGCACCCACTGGAGTCTCGTCGTTCTTGACTGGCTTACTCTAACGTTATGACGCCGGCTTCAACCAAGGTCTAGATACTATTCTTTAGAGTAAAGCAGGCCTTGGTAGGATGAAGGATCCTCCTGTGGTATGCGCAGTACTTCGGATCCGCAGTGTTGTCAGCTTCCTCCTGATTCGTGATCGGTGGGAGCTTGATCTTGTTATTTTTAAGGAGCGATTCGAAGATGGCTGGAACATCTTCGTCCTTGAAGGAGTACTCTTTTTGAGGCCTCTGATCCGAAGTTTTCTGTTGTCTCCGGGACTGCTGTTGTGACGTTTGATTAGCATCAACAGCTACTGCAGGTGTCTTGCCCTTACCATGGGAAGCGAAGTTTGAGTTTGGAGGATTAGTCGTCGATTGACTCCTCTCGGCCTTCTTCCTTCGGAGGAAGCGTTCGGCTTGTTCCCCTCGGACCTTCAAGTCTTTCCAAGTATTGGACGGTGCTGTCCCTATTGCTTCCAACACGTCCAATGCGAGGTTGTTGTGGCAAGTTTGGAGGATGAACTCCTCAGTGATCGGGTCCCGGCAATTTAACGCTTTGTTCCGGAACCTTTTGACGAAGGTTTCGACTAACTCCCCGTCCTTTTGTTTCTCGTCGAGCAACATTCCGATGGATATCTCGGTGTCGTCGTCGAAGAAGTTAGCGAGGAACTTTGTCTCCATGTCGTCCCAGCTATTCACGCTTCCCGGCTTGAGGCGGCGATACCAATCAAAGGCGGCTCCGCGAAGAGTGCCAACGAATGACCGCACCATCAGAGGCTCATTGCCGGAGATAACACCCAGGTGCGATTTGAAATAAATCAAATGCTGAGTGGGGGAACCTTTCCCATCGAACAGCGTGAAGTTGATCAGACTAAACTTCGCCGGATAGGGGATTGATTCCCACTCCCTTGGGTATGGACAAGGAATGCCCGTTTTCTTCACCTCTTGAGCGGACATCAAGGTATTGATTTTGCTCTCGAGGCTTTTGATCTTCAATTTTTCACTTGTATCTTCGTTGGCATCCTCATTACCACCCCCTGTGTTGACGGGAGGGTTATCAGCATTGCGAGTTTCATCCGTGTCCGTATGCTCAACTTCTTGAACAACCTGATTACGGTGGCTTGGTTCGCCTTGCTGGTTCCTCAGTGCCTGGAGTTGCTGCTCATGCATCTCCCTCATGGTCTGCATGGCCATCTGCATCTCGAGCCTGAAGGTCTCCTGTTGTTTAGCCATGGCTTCTTCGAGCATCTTGGCCACTTGTTCCGCGCTTATCATGAATGACTCGCGGGGTTCTCCCTCGCGGGATACAGTGTTATCAGACGCAACCGCAGAGCATGCATCTGATTCCTCATCTTCTGAAGGTGAGCTTATCCGAACCCTCCCATACGTTCCTCGCGCGATGGCTCCGGACTGCAGACGGGTTAGACGCCGAGATGCTCCCAGAATTGACTCGAGATCATCCCGTGCCAATGTCCTTTTGCTGGTCACGTTAGCGGTGACCCTTGGAAATTCTCCATCTTCAACCACCGCTTTCCTTCGTCGGAAACGCCTAGGCCTTGGCTTTGGCGTTTCAGTGCTGAGCCTTTCGAATACCGAGACTCTTTCGGGGACTGCCTTAATGCAGTTGCACTCAGACAGTACCGCCCGAATGAGTTTGAAACAGGGGCACTGAGTTTCGAGCCTACGAGGGCTCCTCTTTATGGCTCTGTTCGTACCCCCAGCACGATAGTACAGCTCGTCCGTATGAAAGTCGGAGCAACCTATCACGTGTTGGCACGATCCTTCAGGTATAACGTCATCGTCATCGGACGACAACGTTTCCTTCTGAAGATGAATCGCCTTCTTTGGGCTTTCAAAGGTTACGCGTCTCGAAATGCGCCTTTGTGGGCGTGAATCTTCGACGAGCTTCTGGACTTCGATGCGCAAATTGACACGCGCAATAGCCTTGAACTCCTTATCATGCTGAGAGTGATATCGACCCCCAGCATGTTGAGTCGTTCGGGGCTCTCTCATCGGGCCCAAACGATCTTGAATTGGAGCTTTGCCTCTTGGACCGAGGCGTTCCAAAATTGACCTCCTTCTTCGGGATGGTTCCGCAGGATCTCCCGGAGCAATTGTAGGGATCATCGGCGATTTAGATTGATTCGCCGGGAGTTGAATTCTCGAAGGCTGCAGTTGTTGCTCCTTAGTCTGAATCGCCACTTCAGACTTAGGCCTCCATACTTTGCGAGTTGGTGGCGATTTCTTGGCCACTCTATTCTGCAGCTTCCTACGGGCTTCCTCGACTCGAGCCCGTGCTTGCGCTGAGAGTGCGCGGCGCTTGTGAATGCGCTCCTCAAGTGTTGAACGATTCCGTTTGACACGGACCCATTCCGTTGTTAGTGGCTTGGAAGAGGCGCCATTCATCTGCTGTTGAGGCTGTTTGCCTCTTTTGCTTTTCAGATCCGCCTTGTAGCGAACTCCATCAACAGATTCCATGGCCTTTGCGAATTGTTTCGTAAGGCGTTGCCGTTGCCTTTGGCGGGCTCTCTTCGAGAGAGTCGCTACGCCCCCTGCGGCAGAAGGGTTGGCCAGAGTAGATCCGACCTGGTTGGAAATTGGGGAGATCTCACCCAATGCAGCTTCGGCATCAAACGGGGCGAGATCTTCGTTGGTAGCTTCAACATCTTCGTACCAACGAAGTTTCCTCTTGGAGGAGAACTTTGGAGACTTGGACTTGCGGGAGGAGGTAGATCCGGACGAGGACGACAAGTACGCCTCGAATTTCTGTTGGTCGAACTCGTATTCGACCTCCTCCACGACCGGGATTGGGATCCGCGGCTGCGACGCAACGATCTCGTCGGCGAGATCGGTGGCTCCCACTGTGGTCGCCAGATTGTTCGCGTGGAAAATTGTGTTCTTCTTCATTGATGATCCCATTACAACTTTGGTAACAACTTTATGCGTTTACAAAGTTCCGGCCTTTTTGTAGGATCCGGTTACAATGAAAATCAAAACAAAGAAAATAAAATTACAATTCTCCTTGAACAAATCACGAGTTTCCTGTTATCCGGTCCCTCGCTTGCGTGGGTTGTTTGCCTGCGCCGGGGTTGTTTGCCGTGGACCACCGCGTGATCTCGATCCGGTCGGATCTACACGATATGACGGGTATTATCTCACGAAGGAAATAATAGCCGGGTGGGGTACTAATTCACCAAGGAAATAGTAGCCCAAGTGTCGAAATCGACCAAGCGAATTCGAGACTCTTCTCGGGATCTAAGAACCAAGCTTAGATCCGGAGGAAAATCGTGTAGATCTCAGATCCGGTCCCTCTCGAACTCTTGCCTTATTTGGCGTGGATGATCGCCGAGCACCGGATCTCAAAGTCCAAGTCTTCAATCTTCTAAAGCTCCAATCTTTTTTAGATCTCAGATTCCAATCCGGCAGAGCTTCGACCCTCCAAAATCCAACCTCTTTAGAATGAACAACACCTCTCCTATTTATAGCCACTCGAACCTGTGCGTATGCACGTGTACACAACACACAAGGGGAGAGGGGGGGTTTGCCGGCCACCCTGGGGTGGCTCGGCTTGGGCCGAGCCACCCCGGGTTGGTTCGGTTTGGGCCGAGTCCCCCGGGTGTGTTCGTTTCGTCCGTCGTTCGGGTTCCGTCGTTCGGGTTCCGATTCGTTGTTGATTTGGACTTTGATTCGGTTTGTGGTTGACTTGGTTTGGAATCGACTTGTTGACTTGATTCCAAATATGGCAGTTAATCTGCTTCTGAGTTCGAGTCCGGAATTGATCTTAATTCGATCGTTATATCACCGAGTTCGCTCTTGTTTAGATGACTCGGTGATTCCCCGAAACGTTGGTTTGATTCCGCGTGCGAGTGGATGCGTTCCAATGCTTGGGTGCGATTTGTTGGCTTCGTCGCCTCGTTAACCTGCTCCGTTGCGTATGGCTTGGCTTCGGCGTTAGCGGGATAACGGTCGTGCTTGGATACGTCGCTCGATGGTCCGTTTGTTGAATTGGCGTCGTCGAGCTGTGATAAGGGACCTATAGGCAATTTTATACGCCTACAGTATTCTTAGTTTTTGGACTTAACAATAATCATATACATATTTTATTAAGTCTATATAATCATTATGCAAAGTTTCAAAACATAGTTTAGCCTAAATGTCAAAATTCACATGTTTACATTTTCGTGTTTTGGACTATTTTGCAAAATGATGATTTTTCACAAATGAGAGATGAAATTTGGAAAATTCTTTTTGTAACATGTTCATTTACATGTTTATATACATTTCCCAAAGTTTTATTATTTTTGGACTTCATTTGTTATTTTTAAGAATTTTTCTAAAAGTCTAATATCAGATTTTAATGTATTAGTATGCGGTCGACCGCACCTGTGTTCATTCGTCAATGGGTAGCAGAGAGTTTGTTGGTCGACCGTCGCGATCGACCGAGAGCTCGAGACTTCCCACGGTCGACCGCACCGGTCGACCGAAGAAGTCTCTGCTCGTTTTCTCAGCGTAGGATCTGGATCGCGGTCGACCGCGAATTTTTTTGGTCGACCGCTGATATGACCATTGGTTTCCAACGGCTATTTTCTGAGCTGTTTTTCTGAGGCAGTTTTTTGTTATTTTCTTGGGGTTTTTTGCTAAAGTTTTGAGTGGGTATAATACCCTATTGCTGTTTTCTTTCAAGATCCAAAAGAGTTTTTAACCAAGTTTAAAAGAGTTTTAACAAGGGTTTTAGTTTTGGTTTAAGTGTGTTTAAGAAGCTTTTAAGCATTTGGAAGTTTGAGTTTGAGAAATCAATTTCACAAGAGCTTGAGGAGATCATCTATTGGTGTTTGGGCATCCAACTATTCTCCTTCTACCTCTTGATCTATTGAGAAGTTTTCTAACTCTTTTCTCTAGCAATTTTATTATTGATTTTCATATTCTTATTATTGCTAGTTTACTATTTGAGTTAGATTTGATTTTATCTCATTGTTACACACACCCAATTGAGCTTATTGTATTTGCATTCATAATATTTTTGGGTTGGTGAGAGTTGTGACAATTGAGTGTGAGCTTTCATTGTGTTCTCATCCATAGTAGAGAACAAACAATTATTGTACTGAGCCTTATTATGAGATTCACTTTGTAATTTACTTGTACACCGAGAGAAGTGTGTGGCGAGAGTCGGGGATCGTCCCAAGAAGAGTGGTGTCGGTTGACGAACCAAGGGAGAGGTTGTAACCGAGTATTTGAGGGAGACACGTCTAGTTCAACACTTGAGAGGGTGTAGAGTAGGATTGCAAGAGTGGTGCTTGTAAAGTTTTCGGTTAGCTAGAAAACCGAGTGTGAGGTGTAAATGTTATTCGGGTGAACGTAGAAAACCTGGTTGTGATAGTGGATTTCTCCCCGGGAGTGGGGAGCGGAGACGTAGGACGGAAGGTCTGAACTCCGTGATCATTTGATTGTGTTTGAGTGTGCTTTGGCGTTCATTTATATTTATGTTCATATCTTATATCGCCATTGTGCTTTGCTCATTTTTATATCATCCACTATCTAATTTATATTGTTTACCCTTGTGTTAGTTTACATATCCTTGCATATATCATATTGTATATCTCTTTGGTAGGATATATCATCTTGTGCTAGTTTATATATCCTTGCATATAATTTTATCATATAGGATATATTCCTTTGTTCATATTGCTTATCCTAGCTCGTATATCTTGTTATATTTCATACTTGCTAGGATAACTTGTTATGTAGTTTTTAATTGGCATTTAAATCGGATTAGATTAGCATAAGACCCTAATCACCCCCTCTCTAGGGTATAACACTCTCTGCTGATGATGTGGCCCAAAAATCTGACCTCAGTTAGTCAAAACTCGCACTTGCTAAACTTGGCATATAACTGATGCTTCGCAAGATTTGTAAAGCCAATCGAAGATACTGCTCGTGCTCTGCCTCCAATCTCGAATATATGAGGATGTCATCGATAAAAATGATCATGAACTGGTCCAAGTATGGATGGAAAACTTGGTTCATCAAATCCATGAATATCGCGGGTACATTGGTCGACCCAAATGGCATGATAAGAAACTCAAAGGACCCATATCGAGTCAAATAGGCGGTCTTAGTAATATCCATCTCCCGAACCTATAACTGATGATAACCAGAACGAAGATCAATCTTTGATAAATACTGCACTCCCTGTAGCTGGTCGAACAAGTCATCAATCCTTGTAGTGGGTACGTTTTCCAGATGATGACTTTGTTCAACTCATGATAATCTATTCATAACAGCACATTACCGTCCTTCTTCACGAAAAGGATTTGCACTCCCCACGGAGAATGACTCCGACGAATGAATTCCTAAGATAAAAACTCATCTAGCTGAGTCTGTAGCTCCATCATCTCAGCAGGTGTCATACGATAGGGTGCTCAGGATATCGGTGTTGTGCTCGGCTGCAACTCGATGCAGAACTTAACCTCTCTCACAGGAGGTAACCCATGTATGTTCTGAAAGATATCCTGATAATCTGAGACTGTTAGACCCTAGAGAGGGGGTTATTAGGGTCTTATGCTAATCTAATCCGATTTTATGCCAATTAAAATTAATTAATAATTTATCCTAGCAAGTATAAAATACAACAAGATAATGAGCTAGGATAAGCAATACGAACAAACGAATATATCCTAGCAATGAGATATTACAATTATATGAGTAAGGATATATAAATCACACAAGGAGAAACAAACTAAACTAGATAATGGGTTAAATAAACAATGAGCAATACACAAAGACGATATAAGATATTGGCATGAAAATAAGTGCGCCAATGCAATCACAAACAAATGATATGATCACGGAGTTCAGTCTAACCACTTGACCTACGTCTCTGCTCCTCACCTCGAGGAGATCTCCACTATCACAACTGGGTTTTCTATACTTACCCGAATAACGTTTACACCTCACACTCGGTTTTCTAGTTTACCGAAAACTCTACAACTCACACACTCTTGTAATCCCACTTTACACCCTCTAAGTGTTGGTCTAGCCTGTGTCCTCCTCCTCAAGTGCTCGGATACAACCTCTCCCAAGGTTTGTCAACCGACGCCACTCCTCTTAGATTTGATCCCGTCTCTCACCACACACTCCTCTTGGTGTACAAGTGTATTACAAAGTGAACCTCACAATAAGTACAATACAATAAATAATTGTTCTCTAATATGGATGAGAACACAATGAAAGCTCACACTCAATTATTACAACACTCACCAATCCAAATATACTATGTATGAAAATACAATAAGCTCAATGTGGTGTGTGTAAACAAAGAGTGAAATAAAATCTAACTCAAATAGCAAACTAGCAATAATAAGAATATGAAAATCAATAATAAAATTGCTAGAGAAAAGAGTTAGAAAACTTCTCTATAAACACAAAGAGAGAATGATGAAATATTAAAGATGAACTCCTTAACAACTGATGTAAGCTCCTCTTTGTAAAAACAAACCCCAAACTTAAAACAAACTAAAACAGGCTTAAACCCTTGTTAAACTTTTATTTAAAAACTTCTTAGATGATATTTGGTAGAAGGGGTTTGAGGGGTTTATATAGGAAGAGAAACCAACAGCAAAAACCCCAAAGGAAAAGACCAAAAAGCCTAAGAATCAGAAATCAGATTCTGTACAAAAATGACTGTTGGGGTGAACGGCGGTCGGCCGTGAAATTCTCGCGGTTGACTGCGAGGTACTTTCGAGCCTGAGAAATTTCCAGAAAGTTAGATGGTCAACCGTGGTGGTCGACCGTGGGAATTTTAGAGCTGACGGTCGACCGTGGCAGTCGACCGCAAAAGTTGCTGATGGCTCCGTAGGGAAAATCAAAGGTGCGGTCGACCGTAGCGGTCGACCGTTAACTGACATATGAAAAAATAGGTTTGAAAGTTAATTTTCTGATTTTAAAACCCTATTTAAAAATATCAAATAAATTCTAAAAAATATAAAACTTTAGAGAATGGTTATAGACATGATAATAAATATGCTACAAAGACTGGTTTTCAAAAAAGGACCTCCCAAATGAGAAATATCATTATTTTGTAAAATAGTCCAAAACATGAAAATGTGAACATATGAATTTTGACATTTTGGCTTAACCATGTTTTGAAACAATACAAAATGATTTTATAGACTAGAAGAAAGATGTAAACTATTATTATGAAGTCTATAAACAATGAATATAATATTTTATCAAAATACACATATAATGTACTAAAACATGATTTCATTGAACTATATAAAATTGATATTGATAAAATCATATATATGCATATAAGTATGAAACAAGAAATATATTTTCAATTGTATTTAATTGTTTCATATTAAAAATTGAAACCTATCAAACCAAAACATATATGTATATATATAACTATATACATACAAAACCAAAATGTGTATGTGTGTATATGATTGAGCTTAAAGTACTAACACACATAATATAAACCTAAACTAAATGCCTAAGCTTGTGATCTTTAACGAAGCTCTATCTTGGTACACTCGCGGATGAAGCTTGAACTTGAATCTTTAACTTGAATTGCAAGGCTTCAACCACTATTCCACCAACCTCCATTTGATATGATCGTTATAGCGCAATCCATCCAACCTCCAACATATTGTTTGCCTAGAATAAATATAAAACACAAATACTAGACAAACAATATTAGATGTAAATTGTTTGTAAATCATCATCAAAACAAGAAGACCAACAATCTCCCCCTTTTTGATGATGACAAATAATTTACAAAACGGATATATGTATGAAAGGAAATGAATATACAAAGTATAATATATCATGCATATAAACAAGAAAGGAAATGAATATATGCATGAAAGGAAATGAATATACAAAATATAATATATCATGCATATAAACAAGAAAGAATATACTCACAATATTTATAGAAGTATAATATATCATGCATATAAACTCTAGTCTCACACAAATCAGCACTCTAGTCCCTCGACATCACCTCCTCGATGTACGCCAGAAAAGACTCCGCAATCTGGTTGTCCTGTAAGGTCGCTACAATCAACTCAGACTCATTGGATGCCCGTAAGCTGACTGTTTTGGCAAAATAGTCGATACTGATATGGTAGGATGATAGCCAATTCATACCAAGAATGATGTCGAACTCCGACATCCACAAAATAATCAAATCGATGATGAACTCAGACTCATCTAGACTGATGACACATCTTCTACAGATACTCTCTAATAGGGATACCTCCCCTAAAGGAGTAGAGATAGATAACAGAATGTTTAAGGGATGTGCAACTAGCTGAAGCCTATCCATGAAGGTATAAGAGATAAAGGAATGCGAAGCTCCTGAATCGAACAAGATTTGAGCTGGAAAAGAATCCACTAAGAAAATACATTCCACTATGGCTCCACTCGCACCATGGTTGTGTGGTACAACTATATAAACTTTCCCAGTGGCTGGCGACTGCTAAATTGCTGGCTGGGGAACTTATGAGACTATCTGTCCCTCAGAAATCTCCTGAATGGCTCGAATCTAGACTGCTGGTCCCTCAATCCTTAGAATAACAGGTGATGCCTCTATCCTCTGCTGCTGGTCATAACCACGGCTCTGCTGTTACTGACCCTGACCACGATTCTGCTGTTGCTAACCCTGATCACGGTTTTGCTGTTGCCCGTGTCCTCTTCCTTGCTGCTGACCCCGCCCTGCTAGCCTCCTGTTGGTGCACTACAACAATCCCTAGCCTTATGCCTAATCTTGTTACACTTGTAACATGCATCCTGAATCCTGCGCTACTACGATGCTCTCTAATCATGTTGTGGTCCTCTCTTGGATTGACCCTGCTGCTGGTGCTGAAAATCCTTACCCCGCTACTTAGGTCCTCCAAGTCCGGCGAAAGGCCTCTTACCCTTGCCCTTGTCACTCTGCTGTTCTGACTTAGCGTTCCCCTCCTTGTTTTTCTGGAACATCGCAGACTATATGTCCTACGCAATGGCTGCATCTGCTACCTCTCTAACTAAGTGAAATCTCCTAGACACGAGGTAGCGTCGTAGGCTTGGACGAAGCCCCATAAGAAACATCTGAGCCTGACGCTCTCCTGACTGCACATGCCTGTAAATCAGAGTAGACTCGTGAACCGACTCTCGTAATATGGTATGGACATATCTCTCTGCTCGTTTGAACAATTCCAGCTCTTTCTCGGCCCATGCCGTGGATGAGATGTACTGTTTGTCGAAGAAATAGACAAAATCCTCCCATGAAAGTGTTATACGTTGCTCTGGGGTGAACTAAAGCCTATACCATCCCCCGACATCACCCTTTAAGCTGAAAGCTACTAGCCTTTGCTTCTGAACTAAATCCACATCAAGCAAGTCAAGAATATTTCCTACATCTTCCTTCCACTTGTGGGCTACAAACGAATCTGATGATCCTTGAAATTTTGGTGCCCTCATCTTTTGGTACCTCTCGACTAGGCGAAGCCAAGCCTCCTGCTCTACATCTGTAACTGATGGTAGGGTGAGTCCTAGTGTGGCCTTTGGGGACTCCTCTGCGATAGGGGTGACTAGAATCACTGGCAGTGGAACTATGGATGATGGTGCAACTGGTAGTGTCTGGTCTTGCCACTCGCTCCTCGAGTGCTACTAGCCTAGCTGCTATAGGTGTCATGAGGTCTATGAGGTACTACGGAGCCTGCTGCGGCTCAGGTAGGGCTGCCTATTGCTCGAATGAAGCCTGCTGCGGCTCGGGTGGAGCTTGCTATGGCTCTGGCTCCTACTCATCCTGTCTCTCTCTCAGCACGGGATACACTCCGTCCACGTCCTCGTCCGACCATCTATAAATTTCCAGGAAGTGAGTTTATAAGATGCAGTTATGAGACCTCGGACAAAAGCATATATAACATAGAGCAATAAGAAAAATCGCATAGTAATTCATTCATGCAAATACTTTTTAATCAAAGTAAAGTAGTTGTCATAAAAAATTAAATTTTGGAATATACATATATAACGTCCTCACTCATTCTAGGAATTCTTAGCGGACTCTATACATGATTCCTAGGAAACTTTATCCTAGCTCCATGACTCGACACAGGGTGATCATAAGGATACTGGAACTAGAGCTCTGGTACTAATTGTGACGTACCTGTTTTTACACATGGCTACAGTTTAAGGTGAACCCAGAGATGTCAAACCTACCATGTACCCACACTGCGTAATAACACGTTTCACCAATCACAGTAATATCCTCTAGTGGAATTAAAAGAAGTGTAGGTACAAAACAGGCAAAATAAAGAAATAAATGTAATAGACATGATATGGAAAGAGATATCTCATAAATAAAAATCATGTCTCAACTGAAATACATCTGATATATAGAATAAAAAATGTCTCGACATAAATTAACTAAAAATCGTACTAAGGCACACTGGCTTTATAATATGAAAACAAAACTCTAATATCTGAATGAAACTATAAAACTACGGTGGAGTCTTTAATAATAAAATCATGCAACAATGTTATGTCAGAACTCCATTATCCTACGGCTCTCCGAAGCTTTGAACCGCCTGAAAAAAAAATTAAAAAAAACAACAACAAGAGCGTCAGAGTGCTAAAGCAAAATTACCTCTATCTACCCCCATGGGAATGGCTGCTAGATAAAGTGGAGGCTCTATCTATTGAGCATAGTCTACCTAGATCATTTTTTCCGTATCTAATAGAATTAATATTTAGACACCTATAATGTGAGACGTAGTACGTCGAGCGAAATAATCCAAACAAAAAAACCATCATATATATACCATATGTCTCAAATTATTATAGATATCTAAACATTAATATCGAACTAAGAATAGACAATCTAAATAAAGTCAACAATTAGTAACCCACAACACGAGACTAGTATGTCGAGTGAAATAATCCAAACAAGAAAACCCTCATATATATACCATATGTCTCAAATTGTGAATCGCTAATCATTGATCCCAATCTAAGAATAAAATAAAATAGTACAGAAGGTAAAGACATTCATAATATCGTATTCATAATATCTTCTACTATCATTGGAAAGATAAGATAAATACCAACATATATTGCTGCGTACTTTCAAGTGTAAAGTATCTCGATCATATATCTCAGTAATGAGTTATATACACAACTGGCATCCGCCAAAAACTCAGGCTATCAATAGTCGTTACAACACAAATCCTTGTAAGATATGATTTATCACATTATCATGCGGGACGGACTACCTTGTAGGTATCCTAAATAGTGTACACGACTCATTAGTCTCATCACGATCTTAATGTGTAACATGAGTGCAGGACGACCTACCATATAGGTATCATAAAAGACGTCTCACAAGCCTCATCGCATCCTCGTACAGATGAACTGCTAGACAAAGCATCCAAACCCGACTTAATGATGTGTACAAATAGAATATCGACGCACTACCTCATGTAGTACTGGACTGAGCTCATTAACGATATCCATCTTGTGTATAAACTGTGTAATTAGCCTCTCTCTAGAGTGTAAACAGATCAAACTCGTACTAATCCTCTTTGAGATACCCATGTGTGTGCAACGACACTGTACTTGTGTTTTCATGAATGTACATGTACAAAAGTTCGGCTCGAATCCCGCGAATGTATCTCGAAATGGTGTAAAAACAAAACTTAGGAAAATCTAGAAAAAACAACCCGTAAGTCAACTTATGCCTAGCATAAGTCGACTTATGGCAAGTCGACTTATAAGTCGACTCCTAAGTTGACGTTTTGATGTTTTCCACGCTATTTCTCAAACAAAACTCGTTCTAATTAACACGGAATATAAGAAATATGTTATAAACTTCTATAATTAATTAACAGATATCAGTTTACATGATCCAACACTTGGAATAAAACTAATTAGGGCTAGATACAAGATTAACCAAAAATTTCTCAATTAACTCATATACTATCGACATGATTATCATAGCATGATCAATTATAAACATGAACAAAGGTAGAAAAATTGTTTATACATACATATATTACTCAAGTATCATCAACCTAGGGTTTAAGCATGATTAACCTACATGTATATCTTAATTAAACAACAAATTAGGGTCATGAGTTAATCATAATTAACAAGTTAAAAATGAAATTAGAAGCTACCCTAATAATCATAATCATAAAACTATTATAAACAACAAGCAACAACTCTAGATCTAGCATGTGTTTAAGATTAAGCATCAAAAATCTAATTTTTATCATGTAGTTTAATTTTTATCATGTAGGATCATGATTAAACATGTAAGCATCACTTTAAACATCTTCAAAGCATTGTTAAACTAAGGGGATGGGTTTGGACGAAGATAATCTTGCCTCAGGTCACTGTTGAACTTCCCCAACACGAGTGCAAGGTCTCTTCTTCGACAAAAACCTATGATCTCTCTCTCCCTCTGCTCGATATCACATCTCAAACGCCTCGAGGAACACCAAAAACAGGATCTAGGGTTTAAGGGGAGAGGGTGGCTGTGTTTTCACGTGAAAAGTGCAGAAATTAGGGTTTAGAAGAGTATATATAAGCCTGAGATCGAAACAAAACAAACTTGACCAGAAACCCAAAAGAAACATGAAAATCAGCCTATAAGTCGACTTACGATCTTGACAAGTCAAAACTTATGGTAAGTCAACTCATATGTTGACTCAACATGGGCTTATCACATATTTTTCTGGTTTCGTGTGTTTTCGTGCATGTTTCTCTCCTCCACTCACATATATATATTGAATTGATCTTAAATCAATTCCTAGCATACTTAAACATTAAAATATGTTATTTATCACTATATAACATATTTATTACTATTTATCACATAATATTCAAATTCATGGGGTTTTACACTTAGCCTGTACCTGTTAAATATTTTTATATATGGTCATGTTAATTCTAATATCGCCGAGTCTTTCAACAACTAAAGTAATTGCACTTAATAACTAAAATGCTTATAATTTCATCGAATTGGCTATGGGTTAGGATTGCGGTGGCAGATTACATTGGGATTATAAAGTTGTAGAGAGAATGTCTCCCTAAAGATATGTTAAGAGTGACGCAAATAACTCGAGTCCATTGCCATTATATATATGCAATTTTGGGTTGTATTGTTTGTCTTCTTTTGCTTAAAGATGAGTAAAATCTGCTTGCAAAATCGTCTTTATTCTTGAAATAGTTAACATGTACCGGCTAAAGTTAACAACCACTAGATATAATTAATAGGTACCTGGTATAGTTAACATGTACATTGTATAGTTAATAGGTCCTGGCTAAAGTTAACATGTACTAGATATAGTTAATAGGCAATGACTAAAGATAACAAGTATTGAATGTAGTTACTATGTACTATTAAAGTTAACAAATATCAGCTATAGTTAACATGCACTAGATACAATTAACATATTATGAATATAGTTAATAAATAATGACTAAAGTTAACATGTATTGGATATGATGACCCAAAATCTAGCAAAATGAGGTCAATAAAAAGTCATCTCAATTAAGTTCTACTTCAATTTTGTTCATTTGTACAGATAAAACAATTCCATGATTTTCAAATGAGATTAATCTATTTATTAACCATCTAATTCAACACATGCAGAGTTCTCTAGTTGAATCAAAACAACAAACACATTATGTGCGGTTCTAAAAGAACACAATCATAACACATAGAAACAAATTGTAGCAATAATATTGTGTAACATTTTGTCAAAATTTTCAATATTAGTAACACACAAAAACCAATAATCTCTAAATGCATTAAAACCCCAACAAATCAAGCTCTACCAAATTTTCCCCAAAAATCAAGCTCACTATCATTCACTCTCCAACACACATAATTAAATTGAAGAAATTCACATCAACTTTGCCACAATCCAAGCTTTGTAGGGTCTTTTGTTGAAGAGGCAAGAGCGATGATAACAATGAAGGCGGAAATAAAACTGAGGAAAGAAGAAGAGACCGGGAGAATCATCCTAGAGCTTTTATTGTTGAGGGGTAATGAAAGATGATAGTGGCAGCAGACGATGTAGGATGCAGTGTAGCAAGAGAGAACATAGGGGGTGGAGGTGAAGAGGAAGAAGAGTGAGAGGAGAGATTGAAGGTTAGAGTTAGGAGACAGTAGGAGGAAGGAGTAGAATGAAGGTTAGAGTTAGGAGGGAGGAGGAGGAGAGGGGGAAGGAGCAGCAACATAGTTGCTTAGGAGAGAGGAGGGAGGGAGGTGATAATGAGGATTTTTGGGCGGAGAATAAAAGAGGGGTAAAATGAGTAACTTGGGTAAAATACAATTTTAGGGGCCAATACACAATAGAAATAATTAGGGGGGCTAGGTCACATGAAAATTTTATTTTAAGGGCCTTGACACCATTTAGTAAAATTGTAATATGTCCTAGTGGAAAATTGATGGGCATAATAAACAAAATAAAAAATTTTGGTTAAAATTATATTTGTGTTTATGAAAAAAAAATCTAATTAGCAAATTAAGCTTTTTAATGATATATTTCTATTTGAATTTGTTGATGTCAAATGTTTAGTAGTGAGATTTGGGGTGGATTTTGAAAGAGTTAGGGTCCTTTGATCCTTTAATGGTTGACCGCTGAGCTAGAGAGAGTCCTACACATGTAACATGTTAGAGAATTGAAGTTGGGTTTTCCGATAGTTCATCCGACGATCAAGTTAGTTATGATTTGAAGGGGAGAGAAAGTTGATTTTGCTCTCTGAGTGTGCAAAATTTGTGTACCTTCATGCAGTACACAACATGCTTATTTATACTAGATTTAGAAGGACATTTGCATAACTTTGGCTGAGTTATCCTTGTATTTATTATGACGGTGACAGAGGGGTCAGTAGGGGGTGACCCGAGTCATCCTTGTATTTATTATGGCAGTGATAGAGGGGTTGTAAACGTGATCCAATGAGTCATTATGACTTTAGGGGAGGTGCAATGATGATTTTGACTACACATTTAATGCGATGGTGACTGGCTATCATTACTGAGTTCGAGAGGGGGCGCTTTTCGTCTTAGTCCTTCGAGAGAGATCGAGTGAAGACGCCTTTCGACTCGGCCTGCTATGCGAGGATGCCTTGGATATCTGAGATGGCTCGAGTGAGGATGTCTTTTGTCTCTGGACGAGGACGAGTGAAGATGCCTTTCAAGCCGACCTTCATAAGACTTGGGTAGAGTTGTTATCCAGTTAACTGAGACACGTGTCGCTGTCTGGAACGAGGTTTGTATTTAGCGATTTCTGTGATACAACAAAATTATTTACTTAACTAAGATATATTTTAATAAATGTAAGCTAAATTAAGAATATGTAAAATAAAAGTGACGTATGATAGATATTAAATGATGTATACATATTTTTGTAATTATTAGAGTGTGATAGAGAAATTGAATCGTGGAAAACTGATCATGTGCAGCACAAGCTAAGGGGCTGTTCGTTTCGCAAATTTTTTTGGGAAATCAAAGAATAGGAAACCTATTTCCTATAATAATTATTTTGAGGTTGTTTGGTTGGTTTAAAAAAGAAGGAAATCAAAGAATAGGAGATGAGATGAGATGAGTTGTCACCTTATTATTGGATGATGTCAGTGGTTTTTTTAAAAAAATTGTTTTGAGGTTGTTTGGTTGGTTAAAAAAATAAGGAAATGAATTGGAGGTATATTATTGGATGATGTTTTGAGGTTGTTTGTGTTTGGTTCGTTTTTAAAAATAAGAAAATAGATGAGATGAGATGAGTTGGAGGTATATTATTGGGTGATGTGACATATACTTAAGGAAATCAATTTCTTGTTTTTTTTTGAGGAAATGGATGGAAGTGAAGGTTTAATGAGATGAGATGAGTTGTCACAATATTATTGGATGGTGTGTGTGATTTTTAAAAATGGGATAAGATGAGTTGTGATGAGTTGGATGATGTGACATATTTCTTGTGTTTGGTTTATTTTTAAAGGTAAGAAAGTAGATGAAATGAGATGAGTTGGAAGATAAAAATAATATTTTATTAGATGTTGTGGGTGAGTTTTAGGGATGGAAATAGATAAAAATATTATTTTATTGATTTCCTTGTACCGATTTCATTTTCTTGGTTTTTAGGAAACCAACCAAACGGGCCCTAAAATGCTAGTTCACCTAAAAGTCCGGGTGAAACTTTTCGAAAGTTCAGGAGATTTTGTGGAACTCCCTAAGCTTGAGTAGGTAGTTTTTAAAATTGATGGTAATTTTGCTGATAACCACTCTAAAGATATCACCCTAAAGTGCGGGGGGTTTCAAAACATTTACCCATCAGTTTTAAAAAGCCGCCTTTTTTTCTAGCGGAGTCCATTGAGCGCCGACCGAGACCTAAACTTCCAGCGAAAAAGTAAACCAGAGCTCGATAGATCTAAAGCTCGAAGCTTTCCCTTTTGTCTCTCTTGATCTCCACCTTTGTTCTCGCTTTCTCTCTCCTCCATTCGAAACCCTAGAGAGAGAAATGGGATCTTACAAGGCCGAGGACGACTATGATTACCTCTTCAAGGTCGTTCTCATTGGCGATTCTGGAGTAGGGAAGTCTAATCTGCTCTCGAGGTTCACCAGAAACGAGTTCAGCCTCGAGTCCAAGTCCACCATCGGCGTCGAGTTCGCCACTCGGAGCTTAAATGTCGATGGAAAGGTCATCAAGGCTCAGATTTGGGATACCGCGGGTCAAGAGAGGTGACCTCTGTCGATTTCCCCTTCTTGATTTCTCTTAATTTGTTTATTTATTGTGTAATAATTGTCACTTTAGTTGGTAGATCTTAAAACTTTGAGTTTTGATTCGTGCCTCTTGTTGCAGTGGTTCATTGTAGACTTGGTTTTCTTTATTTTGTTCGTTTTCATGAAAAATTATTAGTTTTAGCTGTTAGATCTCAGTTTGAGTTTCGACGTATACTTGTTGTAGCTGTTCATTTTAGAAAGGGGCTGTTTGGTGGTTGTTGGTAAAGTTGTGTATTTATGACACAACTTGGAAAGTTGTTATCCACCTCATCATTTTCACTTTTACACTTTTCTTTGTTTGTTTTTTATTCCATTGGAATCATAAAACACTTGTTTGGTTTGCAAAATAAAACTTTAATTGTTTGTTTAGAAAGTGTAAAAAGTGGTCCCTACTCAAGTAATCATATTGGTTGGAATTACTTTTTCCTGATTTCAATGTCAGCTTTCTCCTAAAATCATGTCTTTTTTTTTATGAAATCACTTTACAAGCCACATCAGCATATGAAACCACTTTACACTATTTTCACAATTACAAACAAACAATTGAAAGTGATGAAAGCTGACATTGGGACCCACTTTTTTACACTTTCCATCATTTTACATGGTAAAAACATACAACCAAACGGGCCCTTAGAAATTGGGCTTGGGTGCTATTGAGGTAAGGGTGTTCGTGTAGAATTTCGTTGAAAAGCTAGCTGTTATGGCTCAATCTCTCTCCCATCACAGCAAACAAAATCATGCCAGCCAATGCATGGGAAGGAGCTAAGTAAGGAATGAAGAAAAAACCCAATACTTTTAAGGGGTGTGTGGTTCAAATGCCAAAATTTTGGAATTTGTAATCCCATAGGGATTTGAAATCCATAGGTTTTTTACATACCTTGGGATTTCTAAAATTTTGTTTGGTTCAATATTATTGTAGGATAACAAATCCTACAATTTGTAATATCTTGTTTGGTTCAAACCCAAATTTGTAGGATAACAAATTTAGAATTTGTAATCTATAGTTGAACCAAACAAAGTTTAAGATTTTCAAAAGAATGATAGTTGAATATGCTTACCTTGGTGAGTTTATCTCCCACATGAGAAGTGAGAACAATACATAGCAATTGGGGTAACCTACAATTTTCTACATGTTGATTCCTAATCATCCAATAATCTTATTGGTAAGGGATGACTTTTGGTTAATCCATTCCTGAACAATCAAGATCCATCATATTTAAACGAGTGTTCAAACATCAAACATCCTCATAACGACTTTCTTTTGTTTTATACCACATCCAAATTGATAACAAGAATACCTAATTCTAAAGACTATACCAAATGGAAATTATCCTTGTCAGTTAAATGATTCAAAAAATCCCCTTTATTCCTAAGAATTACTACCTTATATTAAAAAAATTGTTTAGGATGACATTATTAAAGTAGGAGACAGATTAAGTAAATGTAAAATAAATTGTAATAGGGCGATGAATGATTATTAGCTAGTGCAGTTAACGCTCGACTCTATTGTATAAAAAGTATTCCTTATATGATGAAATTTGTTCAATGCATGCACAATGTAAGGACATAAACATGCATAGAGAATTTTCCCTTTATTGCCATCTTTTCCACAACATTAGAGCAAAGGATTAGATAAGCTGACACCACATAGTATTTACTATTGACCATAAGCGAAAAGCTTCACAACCAGAAGAGAATGATGGGTCTTACGCATCTTGTCAACAGTCTAAAACTCCATCTGAAAAGTCCTCCATAGATGAAATGAAATATACATCATGCACATACAATAGCAAGATACAAACTACCAACATCTTCGGCTTTCTCTTTGCCATAAAGCATCTCAATCAATGCCAAGGAGAACTCAATAGCTGTCCCTACTCCTCGGTTATAGGCTTTGTCTTTGCCATAAAGCATCTCAATCAATGCCAAGGAGAACTCAATAGGCATCCCTACTCCTCGGTTTATAACCACCTTCCTGTCAACTTGAACCATAGATTCCGATTTCGTCACATCCGGCAGTAACTTCTCTATGAAAGCAAGATAACAAATAGCCTACATATCAAAAGAAAAATTATCTTTCAAACTATCCTTGCATAAAATTCAATTTCTTTAGCATTTTCACTCAATTCAGTCTCACTTTCAATCCTTGAAGCAGACCCCAAGATCCTAATGCAACCGCTGGGGTTGCACAAATCACCACATTAATCCCTCCACTCTCTAATTGCTTTCTAACCATTTCTTCCAACACTTCACAATCTCTTAGGCTAGCTAAACCAGGTATTCCTCCCTGAAACAAAAAAAAACTGCCCAAATTTTACCCAAGTATCTAAAAAGAAAAAAAAAATTCAAATCTTGCAAATTTGAGACTAATAGGGAGCGCAGTGAGATCAAAGGAGGAGCCTTTGCAATTGGAGATGAGGGAATCGGCAACGAGCTTGATCCCCCAACAGGCGTTGACGTGGAGATCGGAAATAGCTGAAGCGACGGTGACGTCAGCGTCGTAGCAGCGGAGAACATCGATGGTGATGACGGCCTCCATTGGCTTCGTTTTGTCGGCAATAGGATAAGGACCAGAGATTCAATTTCGAATCAAAAGAGGGGCTCCAATCAATTAATAAACTGAAGAGTGATAAAGAGAGAGGGGGGAAGAGAGAGAAATTTAACCTTTTTTTAAAGGAGAGGAAGCTATCGTTGATGAGATGATTGAGGATCGGCGACGAGGAGAGAGAAGAATACTAGGGTTTTGTAGCGGAAAATGGGGGAGGTAGGTAAAAGAGGAGGGAGAGAAAATGAGAAGCGGTGAGAATAAGGCTACGGGCTCATCCGTTGTTGGTTTTGATGGCCACGAGTGAAATTAGTTTTTGCTGATGTGGATATAATTGTCAGAGATCCACCCAAATTCTCTCTATTTGTAAGGATTTTTCAAATTCTAAAACTGGAGTGATTTTTGCAATTTAGGTATTCAAGATCACAAAAATTTGCTTGAAACAAACACAATTTATGGAATCCAAAAAGCACAAAAAACCTAATTTTTGATCCTAGAATTTGAAATCCACCTCATATCCCAAAAATTTGCTTGATCCAAGCACCCCCTTATGCAGCACTTGGTTACTTGACCTGGGACTGGGAATAGATGGGTCCCAGTCCCTTGTTTGGTTCCATGTTCAAACTCCTTTAGACTATGATGCTTGAAATCCAATTCCCATGTTTGGTTCTTGGAATCAGGATTGTAAATTCTTGTCTTCTATATTTGTTCATCTTACAACTTTATTTATTTATTTAGTTAGAGAATGAGTTATATATATGAACCCAATTATTAAAAAAATATATTAAAAAGATACCTTTGTGAGGCTCTTGCGTGAAAATTAATGAACTGCAACTAAAATCGTTCTTCATTGAGTAGCAATTTCAAAAGAATTATAATATTATCGTTTTCCTAACAAATTGTAAGCTTGTAACCACAAATACCATACAAGTGCTCTACAGTAGGAAACAATAATAGTACCAACAGATTTGCACTTTTAAGCTAATTCAGGCCCTCCAATCAACTCAATATTTCCAATAGATTACAAAAATAAATGGAAGCAAACCAACTCAAAGAATAACGAAAACGAGTGCTTTCATTTATCAGAACATTATATGTGCAAATACATAATCATTTTACTCTCATTTCCGCCTATAAGGCATAGGCTGAATAGCTTTTTCACTTATCAGAATATTTTATGAGCAAATACATAATCTTTTCACTTGCATTTTTTGCCTACAAGACATTGACTGAATATTACTTATTCACACCTTACAATGTTACAAGCCATAAACCACTAAATATTCTACATAAACAAGCATATACATCACTCTTTAAAGAAAAGCAACGCTTAATTGTGTTGGCGAATTCTGAAGGTCGATATCCAAGAGCACAAGGTTTCAAAACTTGCTCCTCCATGCCCACAAGATTCATTATTCTCGGTATTTGCAAAACTAGCTATAAATAAAAAATAATTGAGTACATGCAGCTAGCTTTAAGTACTATTGGAGTTGAATAATTACAATATAGAGAGGGAAAAAACAAGTCCTTGCAATCCTAAACAAGGTTTTAAATATCGCTTATCGGAAAAATATTGAATGGCCAAAATTCATATCGGATTGTGATTATCGGGATATATTGGGGATAAGTAATAAAAATCAGAATGTCATATTGAATGGTGAGCATTTATAATAGAATGTCCTAAAATGTAAGCTAAACACACTTACTGAAATGTAAACATACCAAAACGTCTTCGAGAGAGGACTCAAAATAATTGAACGATTAAACTTGGGGATAGAGCGAAGGAGGTGAAGAGAAATTAGGACTGGTTGCTCTAAATGCGATGGGAAACAATGAGTGGGATTGGTGTTTTGATTTTATTTAGGTGGTATCAGATTTGAAAAAATAAGTGTTTTGGGACCCAAAAGCCAACCAATAGTTGTGATATTTTTTCTAACAAAATCGACCGATTTAGACCTATAAAAAGCGGCCTATTAATCAGATTTTCACCTATATATCGGAGGAAATCGGTGAAAAACAATAACCTATCTAATTTTCTAGAACTCGTATAGACAGTGGTCCAAACCCTATATATTAGTGACATTCTAATGAAGAACATTGCTGCAGAACATTTGATCTCATCTGCAGCCGACAACATATAGAGCAATCTAAAGCACAAATATCATCATGAACAAAAAAGAAGAATAAGAAGTTATAGCAAACTTGCCCCTCACTCAAAAATAAAGGACAAACAAAAAAGATACTCTGATATGAGTTAAAGGCAATGAAGATTCAACTAAGACCTATATGAAGAGGTTTGACATGATGAATTTGGCTGAATGTAGAAGAGCTTTACTATTCTGGACGATTACCACTAACTTGGTTTTTAATCAAATAACTATATTTAAAACTTAACTATCAAAAGACACAAGTGATGGCTCTATTGTACACTTCAACTAGTATTAATATGATAATATATCTCATATCAGTGTATGTAATTTCATTGTCGTGATCAGACTCACTAATCTAAACTTGAATTGGTGTATAATTTGTTACCAGAGTGGAGTAGAAGTAAAAAAAAGATGATACATATACATGAATTACTTGCTATACAACTACCAACTAATTTAAATCCCAACACTGAACACTGATACTTAATTTGATTTATGAGATGCTTTAGTTTTACAATAATGATGGTTTGCTATCACATTATTCATCTAACTATATACAGAACAAACATCAATGTCATTGGTAAATATATGTAGTGCTTTAGGTAATTTTATTATAAAAAAGAAAGTAATTGGGAAGTAATTTTATCATGCAGTGATGAAAAGATACTGAAAAAAAAATCAGTCAACTGATGGAGTAATATAATTTCATAACAGTGGAAAGACTATAACATTGTTTACTGTAATCTCAAGAAGTATGTCAACAAAATCAAGACTAATTTCAGAAATTCACAATATTAATCTTTATTTTCAATCTTAATGATTTAGTATGCAGTCTGTGTTTCAGAAATAAGGTAGCATGCACCATAGTTTGTAGGAACCCTTCGGTAGATCTAATGATAAAAGCAAAATAATATGATGACATAGGCTATTTTGCACATATAAATAGGTATTTGTTCACTTCCAGTCATGTTTCATGTGATCAAAATACCAGCAGAAAAAGAAGCATAGGTCTTAGGCCATGCATAGGATTAACCAAATAACTAACTATGCTCTAGAACTATTTCCTACTTAGGTAGCACAGATACGGGTGCGTACACGGAATTGGACACGGATATGGACACGGGACACGGAAAGTTTGTGAAGTATAGGATACGAGGACACAACTATATATATAATTTACAGTAGATCAAATATTGAATTAAAATACATATAACATTTGTATGTTTTTTCCTACTATCTATAACAATTAAGAATCAAGTTAAATAAAACTAAGAATAAGGTTTAACAACAAAAGTTTAGTTTTGATCACATAGGATAATACGATGTGTATTTTTCAAATATTTACGTAAAGGGTTTTAGTTTTTGGGTTAAGAAACCTATTGGTTTTGAAATATTGCCAAAGAAACTAATTTGGTATAAGTAGTAATAGAGAAATCGGGTTTTACTTTGAACCATGCGTGTCCATGGTGTGTCCAAGGAGATTTTGTGTTCGACACGTGTTGCACATAGACACGACATCCAAAAAGCTGTGTCCGAGTAACCTAGGGTCTTACTAATCGGGAAAGATATGTGTTGTGTATTATTTTTAAAACTAGATACTTAGGGGGAGTATCATGTAATGCTCTGTAAAAATTTCATTAGGAGATGCTGACATGGTCCGACAAGGATCTAATCAGTATGCTCCTAATAAGAAACAATATGACAATGTCACCAATGATATCAAGAATCCGAAATAGTCAAGGTTTTAAATGTCGGTTATCGGGGATTTATCGGACGGTGAAAATTCTTATCGGATAGCGGAAATCGGGGATATATCGGGGATAAGTAGTATTTATCGGAGTAATATACTAGCAAATAATAAACAAACATAAGCTTGAAAAATAATATAATGTTAGTCAAAATGGAATAATAAACTAGCAAATAATAAGATAACATCAAGAATGAAGAACCATCTACGCATCTACATAATTATTGTTTAATCATGAGATTCATAAACTAACTTACTAAGTTGATATTTAGTAGTTATGAGCCATTATCAATATCCATAAACAAACATAAGCTAATCACCAATCAACCAAGTTCCAAAAGTAACAAATAGTTCATAATTTGTAAACATTCAAAGAGCAAATCCAAAAGAAAGTAAAAGTTTCCAAATCCTACTTATCGGCCAATAAAGCCGATATTTAGAGCCTACTTATTGGCCGATAAGTACCTTTATCGCCGATAACTCGCCGATAAACCTCAAAAAACGATAATCGATTAAAAATCCTACTCATCTTAGCGGAAAGCTTCCAAATCCGATAACTCGGCGATAATATCGGATTATCGGCCGATATTTAAAACCATGGAAATAGTATATTATTTGAACGAAAAACATGAGCACTCATATAATTCCCTAATATGTGGTCAAATTTAGAGTTTCAGAGAGACTGCAAGGTATTTTCCCGGATCTCCTCTAATCTCAAATAGATAAGTGATAAACTTCCTGTAGTGCTTACGAAAAGTTATGATGACAAGTGATAAATTGAGGAAATAGTGAAACACAGATAAAATAAGCTCATATAAATGAATGAGAATGTCAACGTTCATGAATATTGAACTCATAATAGTTATATATGTGAAAAAGTTAACGTCAGCACATCAAGCAAGCACATCAGGATCACATAGCTATTTTACCATATTTTCATTAAAATTGGACAATTCATAAATGAACTATATTTATTGCATTTTTATGCTATTATAGAAATTATAGCTAGCACAGATTAGACGCTTATCATGAAGGTCTATGTACAAGGATGGCCATACGAAAGGAAGACAAATTTCTCTATAATAGGCCTAAGGCAACGGTCAGAATGTCAAGGTTTAACCTCGAACACATGATAGTCATATATGAAAAAGCTACATCAAGCATAGAAGTTGCAATCTCGAGCAAGTTCATGTCTAAGAATTTTTTTGATTGTAGTGTCAAAAATTCTAAGCATTTCAAGCCAAGAAATAACAACTGATCAAGTTGAACATGAACCTGCTCCATTATCAAATAATAAAATGGATAATGTTCAAGTAGTGACAACACAAGCAAGTAAAGACATTCTACAAGCATAAAACACATACAAGTAACTAGAAGGGACGTTCTTGGTTTTGTCGAATATGTATCTAAAATGGTTAAAATGGTGTATGAATTAAAAGCTTTTAAGCAGTATAATTTATGGAAAGAGTTAAAGGTAGTAGTTTATGTACTATACAATTTGTCCATTTCCCCCTCATTAATTGCACATTCTCTCTCTAAAAATAAATAAATAAATAACCTAAAAATTCTTTTACAATCAAATCTAAAAACAATTGAAATTTAAACCAAATTACTAATAAGATCTCCAAAATTAGAGGTTTTAAAAATAAAAAGATGATGGATTTAAAACACTAAAATGTTGGTATTAGAAAATTGTAATGGTTGATGTCAAGGTGTAGAAGAGTTATAGAAAATTGACATGGGAACATTCTTTTGCATTTAGATCAATGGTTTTGTAACGGTATAGAGCAAAGAAGGTTACAATAACACAAAAAAAACCCAACTTGCAAGTAAACATGTAAAATATATATTAAAAAATTGATAATTAAATAGAAATAACATTTTTTAAAGATGATATATATACACAACTCCATTAAAGTGAGATTTTCTTCTTTTTTATATGTTGCTTAATAGTATTTATTTTCTATGAAATATTTTCTGTTAATTTATTTGAAAGCATATTGTTACAATTTCTATTCTTTTGTCACATGCATTATGCACGTGTAATTAAGCTATTCACATGAATGCCTCAACAAGCACTTCATACACAACAAAACATTTATAATAAAAGGCGCACACGTTTGTCAATTACTTGTTTATGATTCAACTTAATAAGTTTGGAGGAACTACATTATGCAAGTCATTGTCTGAAGGCACAAAAACATAACTTCTAAAATTTATGTTGAATTGTGAAGCTATGGAACATTTAAAAATCCCTTTACTTCTAGCTATTATTCTCAATATGCAATCAGTTCAAGTAAACATAAGAATAAATGTTAATTACCACAAATGGATTAGCATTGATATTGCACTTTGATCCACAACTAATTATATATTGAGAAGTATTGTTCCAAAAGCAAGCCTATACTTAACTTTCAACAAGCAAATAGAATAATCAATACAAATCTTGAGGGTATTTGATGGAAATTTGACCAAAAACCAAACTCAGCCCAACTGGCATTGCATTAAAATTTCAATGAAAATGCTATAAACTTATTATTAAGTCATAATCAATCTCATTTCTATCTCTATCTAGCAAAAAATAAGCTAAAGTCCAAAGAAATCGAGGAAAATTGAAGACAAATCATAGAGGAAGCATTAATAATCAAAGAGATACTAGCAAAATCGATTTGAGGGAATTCTAAGGAGCAAAGATTAGAGGTGAGACTTTGAAGGAGCGGATTGGAGGAGACCAAGGAGGATATCAGAGGTGTAGCTTAGAGGAGCAGAGATCGGAGGAGAGGAGATTGGAGGTGGAGGTCAGAGGAGAGGTGATTGGAGATTGGGGATCGACGAGAGATTGGAGGCAAGGTGAAGCTCGAAGGAGAGGAGATCAAGGTTGAGCCGCAATGGAGTCGTAGCTACTTCTTGAAATCGTGATGGGTTTTATTGAGCGGAGCCCTAATCCTAGGATCTTGAACACCTGGGGGTTGCTGATATTTCATAAACCCGATTTTGGGTTTTAAAACAAAGCCCTAGTCCCACGTATATTCTAGTCCCATACAAAACCAAACATGGTATAGACTCAAATCCCACGCCTTGTCCTAGTCCTAGGTCCAAAAAAACGAATGACATTATGCGAAAAACTTGTACATATATAGATAATTATTAAAAGAATATTAGAACAATTACATATACAAGAAGTATTTCATTTACATTAGCCATAATAGAACTGGAGAAAAATAAAAATATCCTCTAATGATTTAATAACAATTTACTTTTGTTTATCATTATCATTTCTCTTCCTTTTACATTTATAAAGCAATAGGTCAATCTTACAAGATCATATCAGTTACTCCCTCAAAAATCTTAAATATCACTCTAACGCAAACTTATACCGGAAAGGATGAAAATATTTAAGGTGAGATATATATGTTTTGATGAATTTCAATTCAATAAGGCTTAAAACAAGGAAGTTATATATATGATAGCCCATATTCGGATATAGTAATACTTAATATTATATAGGAAACGTGCTCCTAATTGACATGATAGATTCAATCTAAGGAAGTGCCTCTCTTAGTGCATAGATTATAGACTATTCCAATAGATGATCCATTCCACTCATCATGGTCTAAATGTCATAAACCATTTATAAAATAAAAATCATGATATTTCAATATATCTAATACATATTTTCATTGTCTCTTTAGTTGTGTTGTTGTAAAACCATTAATTTTACAATCACTTGATTAATGAGTATTTCAACGCAATATACCTATTTTTTTATTTATGTGCAATCGAAAACATATAAATCGAAATGAATGGAGTGAATCAAGTAAATTGATCGCATATAGCGTATTTTGACGGTACTTTCTTAGATTGAATCTAAGATGTTACCTTACGAACACTTTTCCCATATTATATTATATTAATATAGTATGAAAATGTTTTTACTCTTATTTTAAAAAATATAAGAGAAATGAATATAATTTGTGTATTCCAATTTACATTTTCAAATATTAAAGAATAAAAATATAATAAACTGATATATTTAAACCCTATCATATAGTAATAGGGTGACATTTACAGCTTTGGCATAGGGAGAAGTTTTTAACACAAACTCCTAGTGGAAATCAAATACAATTTAGTAAATAAAGAGACAAGACAACATGATGAGACAACTTGTTAATTGAATCATAAGCAATGAAGTAAAGAAAACGGAAGTAACAAAACTACAATAAGTTACAGTGGTTCATGGAATGGTCATACTTAATCCCATAACCCCAGAATTGGTACATGAAGATGATTTGCATAGCCATTTTTGAAGTTATCACTTACTTTGAGGACCTTCTACATAGTCTATTGCACTGAAAAAATAACAGACATTTGTGGGACGTTTGACTAAGATGGAAGGTCTATAGAAAATAGAAATTAGGAAGGCATTACGTAAGAGATACTATAATTAGATTGGCGTAGAGAATTGGCGTTTTGATATAGATATTTTGGTGTAATTACATGAAAATGGAATTTTAACCGATTGATAAGTAAGAGCGGATAATGCGGAAAGTCAATATCCCCCCTAAATGTGGATAGTCAATAAAAATAGATGAAGGGAGGATTCAGAAGGATCACGTGTCACTTAAATGAGTAGAAAGAGGATTACTACGGTTAATATGTGAAAAATCTAGAGTTAAATGTTTAAAATTGTGCCAACTGTCATCTAGGGTTTTGTTTTAGTATATAGATAGATTTGAGCTCCTTCTCTTCCTTACTCTAACTAATTCTCCAACAAACATGTAGGTAGTATCAGGTAGGTGTTTGATTTTTTCTTTGTTTTTCTTTGGTTCTATTAGAATTAATATAAAACTATAATCATTGATCCTCACTAGCTCACCATTGTTTTAGAGTTTTAGTGTAATGATTAGAGAGACTTAATGTAAGTTGGTGTAAGAGCAACCCAGGTTAAAATCTCGCCAACCATAAATTTAAAGCGGATCTTCTAAAGATTGACATCGTTGCGTGAGTCCAAATTTCGACCCATAAAATGGGGACTCAACCTAAGAGTGTTCTATTAGAATTAATGTAAAATATAATCTTTGATCCTCATCATAACTTCAGAATTTTGATGTAATGGTTGGAGGGACTTGATTTAAGAGGTTCAATTTCATAGAGAATTTCTAGTTTTCCAGATAGCATCCTTTTTGAAGTGATTTTACCGTCATACTTCCGCATATCCAATAATTATCTAATTGGAAGCATGGAACTGAGTGTTATTCGAGAGTAAATACTATACCTTGTTAGTGTGATGAGAGGCACCTTTAGAATCTGTAAAGTCATCTCTAGAATTCACATCGCTTAAGAGGGATATTGGGATAGACCATTGTTATCTCGTGACGAGGACGTCATGTATATAAGATACGGTAATTGTGATACCCCAATGTGCTTTGTCCTACATCGGATATTCACAAAGAGCTGAATATGTTTCTCTATTAAGGGATTTAAGTGCAACATTGACTAATCAATTTCAGCAGTGGATTGAGCCAGACTACTTGTTGCACTCAGTGAGTCCTATGGCTTAATATCGCTTCAAATTAGTGTAGTAACCCCAATAAAAAAATGATTAGTTTTATTTTGTTCGAAAAAGAATTGTACGCAAATCATTAATTGATAAAGGGTCTCGTGCAACATTTCAACCATTTAAAATGCTTATCACTTAGCAAGTATTATGGCCTTTAGTCATTGGAGGAGATGCCTGGCATCTCTATATGCGGAGGATTGCATGAAACCGAAGAAAAATAAAGGGGAAAAAAATAATAAACCTATCTAATATTTATCTAGGTTTATATTAAGTTAGAGTAAGGAAAAGATGAGAAAGAAAGGAAGTTTGAATTAACACTCCAGCCTAACCCTAAAAGTGTAAATCTTTTTCTGCCCAGTTAAGCATCTCTTATATGAGTACGATGATGATGAGGTTTTGATTTTGTTATTTGATTCTAGAATAATATTTTCTTGAATTGAAAAAAAAATCCGGTGAAGATCTAGCCATCGACAAATCCTTGTTGTCCTTTGGTCATCCCTAGCTACCGCAAAAGAAGCTGGTGGCCAGCTTCTTAGGCTAAAGCCAAAAAAAAAGCGAAAAAAATAAAGGAAGAAGAGACAAGTACCAGAGAGGAAAACTCGGCTCACAAAATTTTTCTTAAGAGCCCAACCTAAGTAGAAGAGAGTAGATTTTAAATAGGAAAATTTCCTTAGCCCCCTGATATTCTCAAGGACAATGAACATGTCCAAATAAAGCTAGGATTTTAAATAGGCGTGGATAATTACGTATAAGCCCTTATTTTATTTCTATAATTTGTAGAAAGGTCCAAATAGAATAAAGCATAAATTACTAAAGAGAAAAGGATAATTGCACATAAACTCTCGAAGTTTGTAGAAATCATGAACGTGCCAAATAGAAGAAATTAGGATTGAAAAGAGAAAGGGATAATTATGTATACTGTTACAAATAGCGGTAAATAGCGTCAGAATAGCTGCCCTAATAACGTTAGCGGTCCCTTCCCGCTAAGCTATCGCCCAATAGCGGTGACATATTGCGAAATATACACTCTCCGCTCGCATAGCGAGCTACCGTGAGGGAAAACTGCTTTTTTATCGTTATTTAAAAGAAGTTTGAGGTTTATTTTTTAAAAATTTAAACCTAACCTGCAATCTCTGTATCCCACCACCTCCTGCGATTTCCAGCGTATTCCCGCCGCCTCCTATAGCATTTGGGATCTCTCTTAGCACTTTCTCTCACCTCTTCTTACAGTGTGCTCCTATTGCAGTCCTCTCACTGCTTATCATCTCGAAGAAGAAGACTCTTTCACTTCTCCTCTAATCGTCTTCGATAATTTGTGATGGTTACACGTTTATTTCATCTTTAGTATCTTTTTAAATCATTAAATATACACTTTTAGATTTTCTAGGTTTTTCTTATTCTTTTGAATATTTACACATATTTAAATTAGAACGCTATTTGACTTTGCACTTTTTATTGCTATTTAGTAGTAATAGCCACAAATAGCCTTAGCCATACCTCACCACTACGTGACGCTATTCGCTGTCGATAACCTTGATTATGTATAGACCCTTGAACTTGACCTAAACTTTTACAAGGTCCAAAAACATTAAAGAAACGTTACAAAAATTATAATCATTCTCTAAAATTAGTAATAAATCTATGCGAACCTTTATAAATGGGTCTTAATGCTATTTGACCTTGTTTGGACCTAGGATTATGTGGTGATAAACTATAGTATAAGTCTAAATTGAAATGGTATCAACCTTATAATTTTATACTAATAAGACCTTGTTGATATCAAATGGGATTAACTTACGAGACTCAAAAGTGGTTAAGAGGTTAGTGCATTTCTCACTAGTTATTTTCATTGTGATACCCCACTAATAGTCCCACATTGGTTGTGTGGGACATATTGATGGGTTTAAATAGTAAGCCTAGGGAGCTAAGTATAACAATAGTTGACCATTTTTTAATGTGTATGGAGCCAAACTACATGTTGTATTTAGTGGGTCCCAGGGCTTATATCACGCTAACGAGCTCGTAGGTCTAGGTATGACAAATAGTATCAAAGTAGTTAGCTAGTCGGAAGTGTCGAAGTAAATCGTGAGTGAGCTGATGGTGATATTGGTATGGACCGTTGTCATGTTGTGATGAGAACATTACATATATAAAGTGGGGTGATTGTGATACACCAATATGTTTATTCCCACATCAAATATTTGCAGAGAGTTGAATGGTCTTATATAGTAAGTGAAGGGTGAAAACGTGCAAATTGCCTAGTCAATTTTGACAGTGGATTGAGCCAACTATGTGTTACACTCAGTGGGGCCCACAACTTATATCGCGCTAATGGGCTCATAGGCCCGAGGTGTGACATTAACTCTTATGTGAACACCTGGTTCACTTCTATTTTTGTTCTCAATCACCTCTTATTCTGGTTCTCTGTGGACTCTTGTAAACATTCTTGCTAATACTACATCAATTGGTTTATAGAGGAAGCATAGCATCCGACTTGGTAATTGGAATATTTGCAATGATGCATAGGTATCTCCTGCATCTGGAGTTGTAGACTAAATGAGTATGTAGTCTTTATATGTGTTGATAACTACGACCTCAAGTAGGTAATTTGTCTTAAGAACAGTGGTTGGTGGATAATAAATCATGGAATCTAGAGTTACTAGTGTGCCTGACATTTGTGTCATACTATGAGTTGTGTAATTTGCTATAATGTAATAGCGAGTTAATTTAGTTGAATCTATCCGATTTTGATTAACTTGTTATGAGCGAAACATTTATTTTTCTGTTAAAAATCAGATGAGAGAATGTGTTAATTGTTGCCTCCCAAGATCAGATGTTATCCCATTCTTCCTACTTGCAGCTTTAAAACTAGGCATGGACTGGCAGAAGTGAGCGTTAAAATTAGGCATGGACTTGCAGAAATGTGAAAGATAAACATCAATAAACTAACACCTCGGGTCTATCCAACACAAACTGGACTATATCACTTCTACAGATGTTCTTATTCGGTATCTTGTATCTTGTTCGCAACATGTTATAACCTTCTTAGGACTTAGGGGTGTTTGTTTTGAGGAGCGAGCATAAAAGTGTGATGAAGCACTTTCTTCTGCTTTAGGTGTTTGTTTAGGTGAAACTAACACTTGAAAGTGCGCGAGTGATTTTCGCCACTCAGGATATCTTACAACTTTAAATTCATCTCAGAATAGGCCGAGGTGAGAATTGAAAGCAAAAAGAATTGAGAGGGTGGGAGAGAGAGAGAGGGATAGGAATGGAGTGCTATAATAGTGAGATTTCAAAACCTAACTACATTTTATTGTTGAAAGTGCAAAAGGGTATTTAATTCTAGAATAAATAGTGCCATATCACTTTTCTTCTTAGTTTCACACATCAACTTCCATACACAGACTTCCTATTATTGCTTATGTGGACGCACACTTGCACACTTTCAAGAAAAAACTACTCTCACAATCTTAATCAACCCCACTCTCAGATTGCCAAACGCGTCTCCTTACTGCACTGCTCTAACTTTCCCTATTAAAATCAGGTACCGTGCCATCACGAGTGCTTACTATCGAGGAGCTGTGGGTGCATTGCTTGTCTATGACGTAACAAGACATGCTACATTCGAGAATGTTGAGCGCTGGCTCAAAGAATTAAGAAACCACACAGACCCTAACATTGTCGTTATGCTTATTGGAAACAAAAGTGATCTTAGGCATCTTATCGCTGTTTCAACTGAAGATGGGAAATCTTTTGCGGAGTCAGAGTCTCTATATTTTATGGAGACATCGGCACTGGAATCAACAAATGTAGAAAATGCATTTGCAGAGATCTTGACTCAGATCTACAGGGTTGTGAACAAGAAGGCAATTGAGGCTAATGATGATGCAGCATCTGCTGTTCCCAGTAAAGGAGAGAAAATAAATATTAAAGATGATGTGTCTGCAGTCAAGAAAGGTGGATGCTGCTCAAATTAGGTGAAAGGTGACGTGAATCATGGTGTGCTCTTTACTTGATGCATGCGTCCAGTTTTTTCTTTCCAAATATTAATATAGACTTATTATTTTGAAACAGTTTGGTTTGACTGTATTAATACCAAATATCATATCGCATGGGCGACTCAAAATTTTGGATGAAGGCTTTGACATCAGAATTAGATTAGAGGCAAATTGCATTGAGCTCCTTATCTATACCTTTAATTGCACGTATAATCTCTCAACTTGTTATTAGCATTTAGTACCCCTGGATTTGACATTTTAAGAAGGATAATTGTAGATAATCCCCCTCTTCTCCGTGTATTGAGGGGTGATAAATGTTAGTTAAATTAGTTGACAAATGGTAAGTGCTATTGAATGTATAGAAGATGACGTTAATGTGCAATTTACCTTTTGGCTTATTTGGAGATCAGTCTGTGTCATGCCTCAAATTTTCAGAGATGACACGGACAACGTTTTTAAGCTAAGGATAAGAACATGTGATTACTACTCTAAATATTAGCATCAATGATGAAACCAAGAAACTAAGGATAGAAACATATATTAAGTTCATGAGCAATGATAACTAGACTACTCCCCCCAAACTACTTCCACACTAAAAAAAATCGTCAATATTTTCAAAATTGACGACTCATTAAAGGAGCCCGCATTCACTCTCTCTTGTAATGTGCGAGTAGTTTAGAAAAGAGTATAATTAGCATTATTCTTAGCTAGCTTGGCATAGGATCTAGTGTAGGTGTTATCTGTGGTTAATACTACTACTTTTATGAGATAGGCCATGATTAACTTCATATCCAGTTTCTAGAATTTTTCTGTCTATGCAGAGAAGTATCTATATTAATGACTATAGAATCCTAGAAAGACTGGGGTATTAAGTATTGCAATGCTTGTGGATATTTATTATTTGGCTCAGGGATACATTATGTTATTTGTTAGTTAATATTAGTATTTAGATTTAGGAGATATTATGAGATGTTATTGAGATATTATGAGATGTGATTGGATATGATTTTATCTAATACCTATTTTGTAATATCCTCCTAATCGCAATTTAAGAGAGTTTAGGGCTAAATGGAATAATCTTTTACATTTTCTATTTTTTATACATGGTATCAGAGCTTCTTGATCTTGGAGAGACCTCTTTCTTTTTCCTCACCCTCGGGGTTGCCGAGGGGTTTTGCTGCCTCCATGCCTCCCCCTCGGCGGCTACGAAAGCACCTTCAACGGTTTCGATAATATCTTTTGATTTCTACATCATTTATTTACTAAATTTTTGTTGAATCCTAATAAAAAAGCCCTACCCCCGAAAAAACCCTCACCACAGTACTGTTCATCAATGAACAGTTACTCTAGTGTACTATTCAATGTGAAACATTCCGTCCTCGTCCAATGATTGGATGCAAAGTACATAATTGATACTGTTATAAATAGCGGTAAATAGCCCCGCAATAGCGACGCTAATAGCGTTAGCGATCCCTTCCCGCGACACTATCGCCCGTTACGCTATCACGCAATAACAGTGACTTATCGTGGAATATATCTGTTCGCAAAAGTGGCCAATAGTATGTCATAAAGGTAAATAGTGAGCGATTGCATTCGAAATTTGCTTTTTGACGGCTATTTAAAAACTGTTTGAGGCTTAATTTTTTAAAATTAAACTCAACCCTTGACCATTGCATTCCACCGTCTCTTGTGATTCTCAGCATACTCCCATCACCTTTCATAGCCTCTGGCACCTACCTTGATACTTCCTCTCACCTCCTTCACCGTGAGCTCCTCTTAGGACAGTCCTGTCACCGCTAAGCTCTTTTTCTCGAAGATGATGATTTTTTGACTCCTCCAATCATCTTCGGTATTACGTGATGGTTACATGTCTATTTCATGTTTAGGATCTCTTTAAATCATCCAATATGTACTTTTAGATTTCTTAGATTTTTCTTTAATTTTTTTAAATATTTATACATATCTAAATTAGATCGCTATTTAACTTTGCGCTTTTTACCGTTATTTTGTCGCAATAGCCCGAAATAGCACGATCCCTCACCGCTACGCGACGCTATCCGCTATCGATAACCTTGGTAATTGATTCCGATGTTTCTACTGGCTAACTCGTCTAGGGTTTCTATTAGCTGTGACTGCTTTTCTGATTGTTGACGTCTTCAAATATTCTGGATAAAAATGACATTATGAAGCTCTTGCAACTAACTACTTTGTTCCTATTTGTAACAAGCTGGGCATGTAGTATGTGACACCCCCACTTTAGTGCCATATTGACTAGTGTGAAGAAATGTTAATGGTTTAAATAGATAAAGTCCAAGGTCCAAAAACTAGTGCTAGTATTTTGGCGATGGATTTAAGCTAACATTGAGTTGCTCGGTGGGTCCCATGGCTTGCACGCACCAACGGGCCCGTGAGCCCGGGGGATGAGAAATGGTATCAGAGCCGTTTTTAGCCGGAAGTGTGGAGCTAAGTACTATACGGGGCTAAGTGCTACACCACATGGATGCAGTGGGAGCCACCTCTAGAGCCCGTAGAAACCACCTCTAGAGTCCACATCGCTTGACAGTGATATTGGGATGTGCCAATTGTCATGTCGTGACAATGAGGATGTCGTCTTTGTAAGGTGGGCTGATTGTGACATCCTCACATTAGTCTCACATGGACTAGTGTGAAGAAATGTTAATGGTTTAAATAGAGAAAAGCCCAAGGTTCAAGAACAACTAGTGCTAGCATTGTGGCGGTGAATTTAAGCTAACATTGAGTTGCTCTCGGTGGGTCCCACGGCTTGCACGCGCCAACGGGCCCGTGGACCCGGGGCGTGACATAGTATGTATGTTCTAACTTGAGGGAGAGTTTAGATATTATTGGTATTTAGATTTAGGAGAGATTATGAGATATTATTAAGATATTATGAGATGTGATTAGATATGATTTTATCTAATACCTATTTTGTAATATCCTACTAATCTCTATTTAAGAGAGGTTAGGGTTAGAAGAAATAATCTTTTGCCTTTACTATTTTCTCTACATTATTTAATTTGATGAACAAGATTGGTGGAAATAACTGTGCCTAATGCAAAAGACTACTTCTATTTGTTGATATTTTCAGCTAATTGCGCCACCCTGCTGATACCAAATAAGATTCAGACGTTAGGCATCAAGAGTACTTATTTACGCTTGTTTTGTGGTGAGTTTTTGTCTACCTGACAATAATCATGGTATGAGCTTCATTTCAATAAATCTTGATGACACATAAAAGCCAGTGGTGAAGCATTTCTTTTTCCTCAGTTTCGCCGAAGAATAGATTATCATTTGGAAACTATTCGCGCTATGCATTATCTTCAATTGATATGAGTTTTGCCTATGCCTTATCTTCAGATGTTAGGCATCAAGAGTACTTATTTACGCTTGTTTGGTGATGAGTTTTTGTCTACCTGACAATAATCATGATATGAGCTTCATTTCAATAGATCTTAATGACACATAAAAGCCAGTGGTGAAAGCATTTCAGTTTACTCAGTTTCGCTGAAGAGTTGATTATCATTTGGAAACTATTCGTGCTATGCATTATCTTCAATTGATATGAGTCTTGCTGAAGATTATGATGTTTGTCAAGTTAAAAGTTCGAATTTTACAAACTTTTGTTGACAATATAGGTCTTATTTTTTTTATCTTGTGGCAGCTATACAGTTGGATGGAGAGATCACATTAACAAAGTGATTGCTTCAGGTGGTTTAACGGAGTAATTTTCTTCGACCTTTGCCATGCTTATCGTGAGGAAGGCCTCACTTTTCATTTGGGGTTCAATTGAGTAAACTGGGGTGGTTCCTAGGTCTAATTAGCACAAGAAATATAAGCCCAGTTAGTGGCTACAAGATGCACAAGAAATATTCGCATCTGTTTCGTTACTTGGGTTGGATGTATTCCTTTCCTTATATCTGTGTAATTTTTACGCTTTAACTCTGTCAATGCTGATCATATAAGGGCGATCAACATAGAAACTTTTTGGATGTTCCGTTACATGTACTTCAGTTCATATTGTAGTTTGATTTGTTGACCATGTATTTTGGTTGATTGTAGCCTGCATTCTTGTTAGTAAGAACGTTTTTGATCATTTTGGATGTTTGGAATACTTTTGGGTGTACGCGGTCTTTGTATGTATGAGGTGTTGTTGGATGTTTTGTGTCGCTCTTGTTGGACACTTCATAGTTCTATCAGCAATGTTATTCTATCAGCAATTGAAGAGTGTGTCATGTATGTGGTCCCGAAAAGGCTATCCCTTTTAACTCTTTTTCCCCCTTCATGAACTGAGAGATAGACTGATGCTGATAAATGAGTTAAAATCTTATAAACGTCACCCATACTCAAATGAGAAGGTAATCGTTGGTCGCATTACAGCCTTAAGCACTCTATAATTTTTTTTT
>BQKN01000306.1:540862-561951 GCA_022839385.1 Asparagus kiusianus
CTCTCTCTTCCCACTTTCAAGGGTTTTCGGTCTTTTTTACAAAAGCATTTGGATTACACACCACCCTCTTTGCCAAATCCTACAGTTTTTAATCCACTTGGATTATAATCTACCAATGGATTATAACCTATGATTGCCAAGCATGCCCTACATAACGCAATTTATGAAATTTATGAAGAGAGCTAATCGTATATTGGTGGTATAACCATAGAACATTACTTTTAAGTTCTATAAAGATGAAGTGAAGTGGTCATACCAGGACTTTTGACTGCCGTTTTTCCCATGTGGACCTTGCCTACAATACGAGTACAATAAATAATGAATATGGAACGAATGTAACTACTGAAATCTCAGTATCATTTCACCAAGAAGAATCAAGTAAAAAAGTTAAAAGTCATAACAAGAACTAGAAACAGTAAGCTAATGACTGGAACTAGCATGCTAAAAAGAATAAACTTATTGGCAACTGACATGCTTTCATTAGTGCACATAAAATGATTTCATGTCAAGGCTTCAGGTTTCTTAGCACATGAAAACAGAAGTATGCAATTTGGGTTTAATGTGAGAATCATAGCCCACTCAAAAATTTTTATCTTTAAACTATTGAAATCCTTAACACCATATTTAGCAACATCTGTCATGTGAGTCATTTTCAGGAAAGTGGAATGAATTTGCTAACAATTTGCTTGTAGGTCAGGGATATAAATTATTGGAAAAGACTATGAGTTTCTTTGTGGATGATAATAAATTAAAATGCTGCCTTAGTCAGGGGTTTTGACATGTTTACTGGCCTCCTCATCCATCTACCACTGAGGTCCTCATGGAATCTCTCCCCCATATAGACATAACCAGAGATACCATCTGCTCTGGCTAGGCTACTTCTCGTTTTGGCAAGTCCAAGCAGGGTAGCAATGACTTACAAGAGAAGTACGAATAATTTTAGATTCTGGAATCCTAAAAATGGAGCACCATAGCAGTCCTATCCAAGGAATGCCCAAACAAGGAATAGACAAGTGGTCAAGTACATAAGTTTGAAGGAAAGGGAGATCCAGGTGTTGAATCCTTCATTTTTCTCCTCCTCCTTAGTCTAGGTACTAAACACGGCCAAGAGAAGAGCTCTTGTCAACAATAATGGGAATGTTGATAAGAAGAATGATATGGGACTTATGGCAACCATGCAAGTGAAAATGGGGGTTTTTGGTTATGTAGGTTGTGCTACTAGATCCCTTGAGTACGTAAGCAGAAAGCCAGAATCTAAATTAACATATTTAACAACAATGATCTATTTTTGGACTTCTCAAATTCTAAAGCGGACTTCCAATGAAACTAAATTAGTGGGTTATAGAATAGTAGCTTGCTAGTAGTAGCTTGTAGAAGCATGCTGCTATGTACGTGAAAAAAAAAGGTCACTTGGGCCAGTTCCAAAATCGGAGTACTGAATGAAGTCTTATATTTCATCTATTAGTAGGTGTCACTTTGCCAGTGAGACCTGACTCACTTGTAAATAAAAAGAGGTTTTGGGTAATAGAAGATTCTAAATTTAAGACCAGACTATGTCTTTTCAAATGAAAAAAAGGGGAAAAAATTAGGCATCACTATTACCATTCTAAAAACATCAGATGAGGACCCCATTCCAGCAAGCATTAATCCAACCTGTGAGAATGGAAACATTAATTCTGTAAGTTCAAAAACTTTCAGATACTAATGATGAAATGAAAAGGCTCATACATGTCACATAGGCTACAATTAAGTTAACATAGAAAACATCGACTATACATTTACAACTCAAAAGGACCAAATATAGAGAAAAGCAACAGCAAGATTTTACATGATAAAAGTACAATATATTATGTGGTATCTTCAAAATAAAGGGCTTGGAAAAGTAATGAACATCTAATGTTCTTGCAAAAAGCTCTTTTAAAAAATATGGTATCTTAAATACATAACACAACCAATGAAGACATAACTAACTTTCAACATTGTGACAACTACCAATAAAATTCTATTTTATGTGACCCATTATATCCTGTTCATGGAGAAGAAAAATATGTGCCATAAAAGTATATTCTTACATTAACCCTCTCCACCCTACGCATTTCATCTTCCAGAAGAGAAAGTTGTGCAGCAGAAGTCCAGTGAATGCAATCAACTGGGCTGAAAAACAAACAAGTATTCTCGTAAGCACGGAACCAATCTACAGAAAAAGGGGGAAAAGCAATGATCATAAATACAAAAAAATTCAACTTGGGTTAAATAAGAAGAGAACTTCAAGTATGCCAATAGGAGACAGCATGAGTCATCAGAGCCAATAACAATCAAGGTTGCATTTAGCATAAAGAAATCCAGGTTGGCCTGATCTGGACCTTGATAATTTGCTGTTCGGACCAGATAGAAAGGGCTAAATGCTCATAGTATTGATTCATGTCACTTGAAGATGTGGAGAAGTCAAGTACAAGAATACGTTTTTCCCACTTGTGAAGATAAACATAGAAATCAATATGATAATCAACAGCTTTGTTTTCCAAAATCATACTCCCTTTAAAAACACAAGTGGGAAAATCTTTCATAAAAATACCCTTGGAATTCAAATAATAATCCATTAAGTAAGAGTAATGATATGTGTGTATTTTCTTCTCTGCTTTGAGAGCTTAGCGATTCTCATGGGAGCTTGAGGATAGGTGATTCTCATGATATCTTGAGAATAGTGGTGTGAAGCGATACGGCGGAGCATAGGATGGAGCGTGAAGCGAGTCGGAAGAACGAAGAATCAAATATTTCAGTTCTTAGCCTGATGCGTCGACTGACGGGTTGATGAGTCAACTATCGGGTTAATGAGTCGACTCAAGAAATCGCCTCCAGATAGCAAGGGCTGAGTTGACTCATTAAAACATGAGTCGACTCATGTAGGCCAACACAGTTTGTGCACGTTTTGAGTCGACCATGAGTCGACTAGTGAGCATAAGTCGATCATGAGTCGACTGATCGAGGGTTTCCCAGGCCGATTTGGTTTCTATTTGGGGGAATCCTAGTTGGGTTTGGTTTTGGTTATTTACCAGATTGCTACCACGTTGTAAATCCTATAAATAGGGATTGTTTAGGGTTTCTAAAAAAGGGAGGAGAGACCAGATGTAGTCCTAAAGAGTTTTAGGTCTAAGAGAGATCATGATCAAAAGGATTAGGAATCAGAGGTAATCAAAGTAAGATTATAATCAAGAGAGATTAGGGTTTAGATTGTATGTCTGATTTTTTTCAGATTAAAAATTATAATAATTTGCGTAGCATTTTTATTTTCTTCAACACGTATGTGCCATTGTTATTTTCTTTTTATTAGATTAGATTAGATTGTTTAAAAATTATGAATAATGAAATTGTAATAATTTTCATATCACTTTCATCTATTTTCTTCTTATTAGATTAGATTAAATTATTTTAAAGTAATTAATTATATCATATATTTGATCTTTTTTCATATCACTAAGTTTAATTATACTATTATTATTTAAATAGATACTATTTGTATAAAAGTCAAAGAGAATTTCACATGTATCTTAGACCTCAATGCTAATTGTAATACTTATATATGGGTGTTGGTTAAAGTAAATTTTATGTATGGGCTTAACTTATATGATCCTACTTTAACCGGATTAGATAATTTATTTTTTTACACCCAAACTCTTTCACAAAACCAAAAGAGAATAGCAATGCTATAACTATATATATTCACAAGACCACAAGTATCTTAAAAATGAATGAAGAAAACAACACAAAGAAAAATCATATTAATTACCCTACACACTCACTGTTTTCAAAACCACCCTTCTCCATTTCCATCTATAATATAGTCACGTATCCAAATTAAGTTGTTGGAGTTTCCCCCCTCACTAACTACACCATTGATCAACCCATATTTTTCTTTTGTACTTAAATTGTATAACATTTATTGCTATGAGGACTCACCTAGGTCCTTTAACTGCCTTGAACGCGCAATAAAAAAATAATATACTAGGCCTTACAATTAGTTGATAATGAGACCATGTTATTATAAGCAAATTAAGATTAATAATTCTTAGAAATATACTACGCTCCTCTAGCTTCCACTACAAACTTGTTAGTTGTTTATTCCTGATCCTAAGAGATTTTCAACATTAATCTTGAGGGTTACTTGCATTAAGAAGTTATGTTAGAGAGCCCATAAAATCTGTTTTATAATTTAAGATTGTAAATACATATTGTCTCTAAAACATATCAATTATGAGTAATAATATAATTTGATTGGTCCAAATATTCTTTATATATTTCTGGATTCTTGTCTTGTCTTTTGCTCTTTATTATATATTAACCTAATATCACAATTGATATAGACAAGGAAGACACTACAGTAGAATTGCCCACGAAAAAGATAAAGATAGAGAATGATTGATCTCGGCTCAATTAAATATGAAAAAAGAACGAATAAGGGATAATACTTTTTTAATATTTTAGACTAAAACTTAATTTTTTGAGTAAAATTAGGAATCTTTAGAAGGGATTTTCATGCAAAATTTTTAATATGCTTGTACTAGCCTAAGTAATTAGTACTTCAAAATTTAATAAATGAAAAATTTTCTTAAATAAAGATTAAGGAAACTAATTAAGGGTTTTTTTTTTGAAATTTCACCACGAGCTCTTGATAAACTGCCAAGTAAGTGTTTTAATGGCTAAAAGTCATTCGATGTTTTGGGTGACACCTCCTCAACAGAAGAATAAAACAAATAAAAAAAGAAACCTACAAAAAAATCCTCTCATCCTCAACAAATTTTCTAGGAGCTAGAGAAAGCTCTGAAGGGAGAAAGAAAGACCAAGGCAATAAATCAGTACCCCAATCATTAAGATATAACCTACTTTTATTTGTATAGTAAATTCTGGTAATTTGAATCAAAATAGAATGAGTGAGGAAGATAACTTGTTATGATTATGAAGCTAAGAACTAAGATTGCAAAAAAGAATTTTTATGCGTTTAAGATTTATGTGATTGACTGGAGGGAAAAAAAGAAAGAAAAGAAAAACTAATCTTAGATCCAAAGATCACACTGCCAGCCACTCTTATCGCTGGCGATTCCGTACCACCATGGCGAGAGAGAGAGAGAGAGAGAGAGAGAGAGAGAGAGAGAGAGAGAGAGATACCTCAGACGGTTCAACTGAAAAAAAGAAGAGGAAAGGAAAAAAAGAAAGAAAAGAAAGAAAGGATAAAGAGGAAGACGATCAGGTATAGAACAACATAAAAGGGAGGGAAATTTATCAATACTTTCTAAGTTATTTTAATTTTACTAATAAACCCTCTTGAGTAGAGGATAGAAAGTTATGACCTAAAAAAGTTCATTCTAAATCCCTAAAAACCACAAAGATTTGTAAATAAACCATAACAGAGAAATATAGGATCATATATGAACAAGATAATTATGTATAGACCCATGTTATTTACTCTGTTTACAAATAAGTCCAATCTAAAGAATAAAAGATAACTTTTGGGCCTAATTAATTATCTATAACCCTATGTCTTATCATAAATTATTATGAAGTCCAAAAGCTAGTGTAGGAGAGTTATAAAATTTTGATAGATTACTAAAGTTGGTAATAAGCTCATATGTACCCTAGTTATAGATTTTAATTATTATTGATTATATTTGAATTTATTTGGTTCTAGATTATGAATTGATTAACCTATAATATATGTTGTCATGAATTAATATTAGCTTTATCTCTTCATATTATAGGTTGTGGTTGATATTCAAGAGAATAATATTTTGAGGAGGTTATGACCACTAGAGGTGAGTTCATTTCTCACTAGTATTTTTGTACTATAAAATTACATGAGTAATATTAATTGATTGATCTTGATTATTCTATTATGTTGCCATATATAGAAAATGACATGTGATTTGAACGATTCTCTCGTAGCCTAACTCATAATATGATTTTGATTTCTTACGAGATATTGAAAGTAAATTTGATTTCATATAAAATATGAAAAGTGAATTTGACCCTCATGCGATCTCAAATAATTATGGATTTTGTTTTATATGAAAGCTTTTGAAGAAATATTTTGCACGTGTTTCAACAGTTTAATGGATTCAAAGATTTTTCATGACTTAGTATCTGATAAAAATAGGAAAACAGTAAAATCCGTAAACTATTTTAACTACAATGATTAGTTTTAAACTCGTCCACTTGATTTGAAAATGTTTAGCAAATTCTGATAATTGAAGTGTTTCTAATTTAATAAGTGATTCTCGATGTCCTTAAACTTTTAGAAAGTCTACTATGGAGTGTTCTACCTACCATATGATGAATGCACCTTTATTTGGTCCTTTTGTATTCGACCCTTCGGTATTTGGTCCTTATGTATTTGACCCTTCTGAAATTTGTTCTGGTCCCTCAGTATTTGGCCAATAACCTATCGTCATGTTAGATGCATTCGATTCAAAGAAATTATCTATTATGTGATGTGTTTTACGCATTCCTATGCTACTAGGCTATAATTCATAGTCTTAGTGTGACCTATGAGGTGATTTTCACATTCACGAATGATTCATCGAGATTTAAAATTCTGACAATTGACTGTTGATTGTGAAATAGAGAAAATCACAAACCTTTGGTTTTACACAAATTTAATAGTCCATTTCTTTCTTAGTATTTACCTTATTTTAAAAAGGGGTCTGATTTTGGAATATATTACAGTATATTTAGTTTGCAAATAAGAAAGAAACATAAATTGTTGCATTTCTTCCATAAAAATAACAATAGTATATTGTTTGGACCGTACCTTGCTATTTTTGAAATTGTGGTGCAAAACTTATAATTCGTTATTTCTAGGAATTATTATAATTGTTATTATTTTGTTAGTTATCTAGGAACTCTAGTAGGAAATGTTCTCACTGGGCCCTAGCTCACATCGTTGTTTTTTAATTTTTTAGATCTCTCCTAGCTATATTATAAGCTGAACTTTTGGTTGTGGCACATCTGAGAAGCGTTATATGGGAAAACCTCCACTTTGGTGTTTCATATAGTCAACAATCTGCTTTATTTTGTGAAATGCTTGTAACGGTGTGCTTGTGGGTTGTAAGTATTGATTATATATATAGTGGCTCTGAACTTCTATCATCAGCAAATTTATATATGTTTTGAGATAAGTTTTGTGATATGAAGTATCAGGCTTGACTCATGTTTGGGACTTGTCTCGTGCATGGGTCGCCGCTGTCACGTAAATCGTATTTAGGAATTTCCGCTGCAAATTCGGGGCGTGACAGTAAGATGGTATCAGAGTCATAGGTTTCGACATTAGAAACCTTGAAGGAGGCATTAGCATAGTGTATATACGTTACATGAGTGTTATCATATGATTGATTTTGTGGCATATATGTATATAGGATATATATATATACACACACACACACATACATGCACGTATATGCATATAAATGCTTTATAGTAAGGCCTTTTAATATATTAAGAAAGGTACATGTGGGATTTAGTTGACTTTATTTTATTTGGAATTTTTCTAGTATTTCTTAATACCTGTTTATTTTATTTTATTTATTTTATTTTTGTCCTTTTATTTTAGTATGCTGATGGATGATACCCCTTTTGTAGGATGACGCGGATACATTCATCAACCAGTTCCTTCGACACTCATTCTAGCTATACGACCTCAATAGACAACTCTTGGGAACCAAGCCAAAAAGACTAGAAGTATGATTCTGACGAGACTGATCTAGAGGAGATTTTGGCCGATCGTGAGTTGACATATTCCTCTGATATGGAGTCAGTAGAGATTATATCAGTAGATTCTTCAAAATTCGAGACTAATCCCTTTGATGAGGATGAGCCAGTGGTAGAAGTTATTCCCATAGAGTCATCATCCTCTGAAATTATTATGATTTCATTCGATCCCTCCGGTATGAAGTCTCGTGTAGCCGAGATTTCTAATGATAATCAAGGACTTGCCTCCTCTGATGGTGAATCGAATATCGTAGGTATTGGTGCAGATCTCGATCTTGAAGGATGTGGAACTTGTGGCATCGATTCAGATCCTATGTCTGAATCAGATAGTCGCTAAGACTCGAAGGAGATCGAGCCAACCGAAGAGTCTAGTTCTAACAGCTCCTCTTCCTCAACAGAGTAGAATTTAGCCGGTAGCACAAATTTGTAAGAATAATGTATGGGGTTTCTTAGTTACTCTTTTGGTGTATATAGGACTTTTTGTAGAAATACATGTATATATTTAAACTCATATACTCGCATATGTGTACGAACTGAAAATTAAATATCAATAATATTGTAATACTAATTCATGTCACTATGTTGTTTAATGATTGAATTTACAATTACTTGAATTGCATATATGTGATGGGCTTAGAAATTATCTCTTGCATAACAGTTAACCCACACATTTTATTATTTATAGGAAGATATGACTACAGGTAATGATCAAACCCTTCCTAACAGAGATGAGGATCCCAATCAAACGATAAGCGAAATGATGAGATCTAGAATTGCTCATGCATTCACCTCAGAAAATCCAATAGACAACAATGCACTGATGGAACTACTGTAAGCAGTGACATCTGCAGTCACCTGACAATAAGATCAAATCGATCGTAATCAGATGAATGGTCAGAACAGTGAACGCTCAAAATTAAGAAGTGGGGAATTCAAGAAACTATCTCCACCCAGTTTCGAAGGAACTACTAATCCAATGATTGCTAAGCATTGGATTACTGAAATCAAAAAAGTCTTTATGTACATGAAATGCCCTGAAGAGGAAAATGTCGATTATGCAGTGTACATGCTGAAAGACCGTGCTTATGGATGGTGAAAAATGCAGGTCAGGACGTTGGGAGAAAATGCATACAAGATATCATGGGAGGAATTAAAAAAGATTTTTTATGAAAAGTGTTTCCCCTCAATAGTCCGCAAGCAAAAAGGACAAGAATTCCGAAAGTTAGAGGAATGTGATAAAATGGTAGCTGAATATGAGGAGGAATTCACTTACTTATCGAAGTTTGCTAAATTTACTACTTATTTGTTGGGTAAGGAAGAGGATAGAGCTCGACGTTTCGAAGGACTTCGACTAAACATTAGGACGGTTAGTGCATTTGAACTCTTTACATATGAAGAAGTATTAAAGAAGGCCTTATTAATTGAAAAAAATGAGATTGATACAAAACCAAAGAATGAGACGAGTAGATCCTACCCAAAGAAGCAATTCTGACCAGATAATCATAACGGGAGAAATAGAAGTTGGAGAAATAAAAAGCAGAATATTGGACGCGGAGAGGAGCAATTTACTAACCAGAAGCTTTTGAGATGTGATGTTTGTCATAAATCAGGACATGAAGCGAAAAATTGTTGGAGAAATACTGGACCTTGTTTGAGATGCAAATAGAAATATCAAAAAATTGCAAACTGCTTCTACAACAACCATCTCGAAATACCTTTCAGACCGGCTAGCCTAATAGTGGGAACAAGCATCCTCAAAACAAGGCTCGAGTCTATTCCTTGACTGAGAAGAAAGCTAAAGCGAATAAAGATGTGGTGACAGGTACAATAACTTTTGCGTTAATTCATCCTCGAGTACTTTTTTATTCTGGTGCATTACATTCCTTCATTGCTGCATAATTTGTTAAGAAAAATAAATTACCCTTTGATACCATACAAGAATTACTTGTCAGTACACCTGGGGGTAGTGTATTGGTATCGAATCAATGTTGTAAGGGTAAAATCAATATTCTAGACAATGTACTCCCAGTAGAATTAGTAATACTGGAAATACATGATTTTGATGTCATATTAGGAATGGATTGATTATCCTTAAATTATATTTCTTTGTGTCGAGAAAAGAAGTAGTATTTAAATTTCCTGACCAACCAAAATTTTGTTTTGAGGATTGTAAATCTCAAGAACCCTTACAAATCATCTCAGCCCTTAAAGCACATCGAGCGTTGAGGAGTGGATATATGGGTTATTTAGCTTCAATTGAAATTATTAATGATGAAAATCCAAGCTTAGAAGAGATATCAATTGTCTAAGAATTTTCAGAAGTACTTCCAGATGAACTTCTAGGAATGCTCCAGATAGAGAGATCGAATTTTCAATTGACATAGTACCTGGTACGAGTCCTATTTCTAAGACTCCTTATCAAATGACATCTACTGAATTGAGAGAGCTCAATGTGCAACTGCAATAACTTTTACATAAAGGTTTCATTCGTCCTAGTGTGTCACCGTAGGGTGTACCTGAATTGTTTGTAAAGAAAAAGAATGGTAGTATGAGGCTGTGTATTGACTTCTGTGAATTGAATAAAGTAACTATTTGGAACAAGTATCTATTACCGAGAATCGATGATCTATTTGATCAACTACAAGAAGCTCAAGTATTTTCCAAAATTAATCTCCGTTCTGGTAACTATCAGTTAAAGATTAAGCCAGAAGATGTGCCAAAAACTACATTTTGAACTTGCTATGGTCATTATGAATTTTTAGTTTTATCATTCGGGCTCACAAATCACCTGCAGCACTTATGGATCTTATGAACAGGGTATTTAAATCTTTCTTGGATCGCTTTGTTGTGGTATTTGTTGACGATATTCTGTTATACTCAAAAAGCAAGGAAGAACATGAAAAACACTTAAGACATGTGCTGCAAACATTAAAGAGAGAATAATTGTATGCGAAACTTAAGAAATGTGAATTCTGGTTGGAGTAAGTAGCGTATCTTGGACATTTAATCTCTAAGGAAGGGATTTCTGTGAACCCTGAAAAGATAAAAGCTATAGTTAAATGGGACAGACCAACTAATGTGACGGAGATCCATAGCTTTCTCGGTATGGCTGGCTACTATAGAAAATTTATGGAAGAATTCTTCTGTATTGCCTCACCTCTAACTCGTTTTACTCAGAAATGAATTAAATTAATTTGTTCAGATGAATGTGAGAAAAGCTTTGAAGAGCTAAAAAGTCGGCTAGTGTATGCTCCAATACTTGCATTACCCAACGAAGACACATGCTTTGCTATCTATAGTGATGCCTCTATAAGAGGATTGGGATGTGTACTTACGCAAAATAGGAGAGTCATAGCATATGCTTGAGGCAGTTAAAGCCTTATGAACAAAACTAGCCCACTCATGATCTTGAGTTAGCGGCAGTCGTGTTTTGCTCTCAAAATTTAGAGATATTATTTATATGAAATACATTGTGAAATATATACTGACCACAAGAGTTTGAAATATATATTTAACCAGAAGTTGAATTTACGGCAAAGGAGATGACTAGAGCTTTTGAAAGACTATAATATGACAATTAATTATCACCTCGGTAAGGCAAATGTTGCTGCTGATACCTTGAGCCGCAAGAATTCATGCAATTTAGCATGTTTAATTACTTCTCAAAGAAAAATATTGGAGGACTTGGATCGTACCGGAATTAAAATTAGAGTCCACCAAATTAGAGTTAAATTAGCAAATATGGTGATTCAACCTTCTCTACTAGATGAAGTTAAAGTAAACTAACAGAATGATCCTCAACTAGTGGAAGATAAAGAAAGATGTGTAAGAAGGCACTCAAAGAGAGTTTATGATACACAAAGATGGGTCCTTAAGGTTTGGAACTAGAATTTGTGTGCCCAACATACTCGAGACAAAGAAAAAAATTCTAAAGAAGGCACATCACTCTCTATACACTATGCATCTTGGATCAACAAAAATGTATAGAGATCTAAAGAAAATCTATTGGTGGAATAAAATAAAAAAAGAGATTGTCACATATGTTGCAGAATGTTTTACTTGCCAACAAGTAAAGACTGAGCACCAAAGACCAGCTGAATTAGTCCACAACTTGGATATATCAATATGGAAATAGGAAAAGATCACAATGGATTTCGTCACTGGCCTTCCGAAATCTTTGAGAAAAAATAGTGTAACATTGGTGATTGTTGACTGGTTGATAAAGTCAGCGTACTTTTTACCTATCAATATGAAATTTTCATTAGAAAACTAACTAAAATATGCATTAATGAGATAGTGAGATTGCATGGTGTACCATTATTAATAGTTTCTGACAGAGATCCTAGGTTCACATAAGAATATTAGAAAATGTGCATAGAACTCTGCAGACTAAACTAAATTTTAGCTTAACTTACCATCCATAGACAGATGGTCAATCAGAACGGACAATTCAAATACTAGAAGATATGTTGAGATATTGTGTACTAGAAATGAAAGGGTCATGGGAAGATTATCTGCCTTTGGCCGAGTTTGCATACAATAACAGTTACCAAGGTAGCATTCAGATTGCACCATATGAACTTCTTTATGGAAGAAGGTGTATATCTCTTATTTATTGGGATGATGTTGGAGAAAGAAAACTTTTTGGATCAGAATTGGTACAACAAATAATTGATAAGATTCAATTAGTTAAAGAATGTCTTCACACTGTACAAAGTCATCAAAAGGGTTATGCTGATCAAAGAAGGAGAGAATTAGAATTTCAGGTTGATGATCATGTTTTCTTAAAAGTTCCACCTATCCGTGGAGTAAAAAGATTTGGAATCTAATGAAAGTTAAGCCCGAGATTTATCGATCCCTTTGAAATTCTGGAACGCGTTGGTCCAGTGACGTATAAATTAGAATTACCGTCATCTTTATCCGGAGTACATGATGTATTTTACATATCGATACTTCGAAAGTTCATCCGAGATTCAAATGTGATCGTTGAGTTATCCCCAGTGGAGCTCAAGCCAGACTTGACTTATGAGAAAAAACAAAATGTATTGTGGATTATAAAAAACAAATACTTAGACGTCGAATAATCAAATATGTGAAAGTTTAATGGAAGAATCACTCTGAAAGAGAAGCTATTTGGGAGATGGAAGATTCTATACGAGAAAAACATACAGAACTCTTTGGAGATTAAGGTATGTTAAGTTTCGATGACGAAACTTTTTATTAGGAGGTGAGAGTATAGTAGCCTAAGTAATTAGTGCTTCAAAATTTAATTAATGAAAAAAAATTCTTAAATAAAGATTAGAGAAACTAATTAAGGGGTTTCTTTGGAATTTCACCACTAGCTCTTAATAAACTGCCAATATGTGTTTTAATGGCTAAAAGTCATTCGATGTTTTGGGTGGCACCTCCTCAACAGAAGAATAAACGAAAAATAAAAAGAAACCCACACAAAAATTCTCTCATCCTCAACAAATTCTCTAGGAGCTAGAGAAAGCTCGTGAAGAGAGAAAGTAAAACCAAGAAAATAAATCAGTACCCAAATCATTAAGGTATAACCAACTTTCATTTTGCATAGTAAATTCTGGTAATTTGAATCAAAATAGAATGAGTGAGGATGATAACTTGTTATGATTATGAAGAAAAGAACTAGGATTGCAAAAGAGAATTTTTATGTGTTTAAGATTTATGTGATTGACTGGAGGGAAAAAAAGAAGAAGAAAGAAAATAAAAACTAACCCTAGATCCGAAGAAGATCACGCCGCCAGCCACTCTTATCGCCGGCAATTTTGAACCACCATGGCGAGAGATGGGGGGAGAGATAGAGATACCTCAGACGGTTCAACCGAAAAAAAAGAAGAAGAACGGGGGGAAAAGAAAGAAAAGAAAGAAAGGATGAAATAGGAAGACGATCAGGTATAGAGCAACATAAACGAGAGGAAATTTTTATCAAGACCCAATAAGTTATTTTAGTTTTACTAATAAACCCTCTTAAGTGGAGGATAGAGTTATGACCTTAAAAATTCATTCTAAGTCCCTATAAACCACAAAAATTTGTAAATAAAACATAAAGAGAAATCTAGTATCATACATGAACAAGATAATTATGTATAGACCCCTGATATTTACTCTATTTACAAATAAGTCCAATCTAAAGAATAAAAGACAACTTTTGGTCCTAATTAATTCCCTATAACTCCCTTTCTTATGATAAATTATAAGGAAGTCCAAAAGCTAGTGTAGGAGGGTTATAAAATTTTGATAGATTGCTAAAGTTGGTAATAAGCTCATATGTACCCTAGTTATAGTAATTTAATTATTATTGATCATATTTGAATTTATTTCGCTCTAGATTATGAATTGATTAACCTATAATACATGTTGTCGTGAATTAATATTAGCTTTATATATTCATATTATACGTTCTGGTTGATATTCCAGAGAATAATATTTTGAGGAAGTTGTGACCACTAGAGGTGAGTTCATTTCTTCTAGTATTTTTATACTATAAAATTGCATGAGTATTAATAATTGATTGATCTTGATTATTCTATTATTTTGTCATATATAGAAAATGACATGTGATTTGATCGATTCTATCGTAGCCTAATTCATAATATGATTTTAATTTCTTATGAGATATTGAAGGTAAATTTGATTTCATATAAAATATGAAAAATGAATTTGGCCTCACACGATCTCAAATAATTGTGGATATTGCTTTTACTGAAAATTTTGAAGAAATATTTTGAACATGTTTCAACAGTTTAATGGATTCAAAGATTTTCCATGACTTAGTATCTGATAAAAATGGGGAAATAGTAAAATCCGTAAACTATTGTAACTAAAATGATGAGTTTTAAACTCGTCCACTTGATTTAAAAATATTTAGAAAATTCTAATAACTGATGTGTTTCTAATTTAATAAGTGATTCTCGATGCCTTGAAACCTCAAAAAGTCCACTATGAAGTGTTCTGTCTTCCATATGGTGAATACACCTTTATTTGGCTAATCTGTAAGCAGCCCTTCTGTATTTGGTCCTTATATATTTGGCCCTTCTAAAATTTATTGTGGCCCCTCTGTATTTGACCAGTAACCTATGGCAGTGTTAGCTGCAATCGATTCCCGAGAATTATTTATTATGTGATGCATTTTACGTATTTCCATGCTACTAGGTTATAATTCGTAGTTTTACTGTGACCTATGAGGTGATTTTCACATTCACGAATGACTCATCGAGATTTAAGTATCTGACAATTGACTGTTGACTGTGAAATAGAGAAAATCACAAACCTTTGGTTTTGCACAAATTTAATAGTCCATTTCTTTCTTAGTATTTACCTTGTTTTAAAAAGGGGTCTGATTTTAGAATATATTACAGTATATTTAGTTTGCAAATAAGAATGAAACATAAACTATTGCATTTCTTCCATAAAAATAACAATAGTATATTGTTTGGACCATACCTTGCTATTTTTGAAATTATGGTGCAAAACTTATAATTTGTTATTTCTAAAAATTATTATTATTGTTATTATTTTGTTAGTTATCTAGGAACTCTAGTAGGAAATATTCTCAGTAAGCCCTACCTCACTCCGTTGTTTTCTTAATTTTTCAGATCTCGTCTAGCTATATTATAAGCTAAACTTTTGGTTATGGCACATCGCTGAAAAACGTTATATGGAAAAACCTCCTCTTTGGTGTTTCATACAGTTAACAATATGCATTATTTTGTCAAATGCTTGTAACGGCGAGCTTGTGGTTGTAAGTACTGATTATATATATAATGGCTTTGAACTTCTTCATCAGCAAATTTATATATGTTTTGAGATAAGCTTTGTGATATGAAGTGTCAGGTTTGACTCATGTTCGGGACTTGTCTCGTGCATGGGTCACTACTATCACGTAAACCGTATTTATGAATTTTCGCTGTAAATTCGAGGCGTGACAATGCTTATGTGATTGATTTTGTCATATAAACTTATACTAGAGTTATCATTAATCTTTAGTATTTATTTTTTTGATTTTAAGTCTATTAATAATAAAGATGTCTTGCAGTCTTGTGAAAAGTACGTGCTCTGTGCTGAGCCTAAACAAATCATCTTAATATTAAGTATTTGGTTTTATTTTTATTAGCACATCAACAATATATTATTGTATTTTTTTTAAACTTAACACTACATTTAATGATTAAGATAAACAAATTAGAGATCGATGATTTGATCCGATAAACAAATATGTTACATGAAGTATGATATATACAAATTTAAAAAAATAATATTGTGTATGTAAGCACATAAAAGTATATTGATCCCCGTTTTAGACAATTTTATTTCATAAAATTTTTAAAAAAATGTTTGAATAAATTTTATGGTAAATGTAATAATTCATCTTTATATATTTTAACTCAAAATGAATCTGACTTATTTTATAGTAAAAAATAAATAAAAAATAAATACTTTTGATATTTAACCATGTGCATCGCATGTGCACAAGAACTAGTTGATTAGAAATATCTTTATTTGCATTTCTCTCCATTTTCTCGAATAAAATGGGAGTCTAGTAACTATGTGCAAATCAATAATCTGAGTCATTGATCAATAGTTCAAATCAAATGTACCAAGCATGGAATGTTCACTGCCACGCATTAAAGAAGATGAAAAGTAACAGTACTTCAGTAAAACATATAGATGTTTTGGCTATATTGGCATTGTTCATCCCTAATACAATAGGTACGGGGGTAATTAGCTGTCTATTTTGTTAAAAGATACTACATTAAAATATAGGACAAATTTTGAAAACCATCCTATTTGAGAAAATAATTGCAAAAATCGACCCATTCACAAAATATTTGTGAAAACCAACCCAGTTTCAGCCGTCGGGCTGGAACTGGGTCGGTTTTGAAGAAAAATCTTCCGAAACTTTACGGGACTCCAAGTCCCGTGAAGTTTTTGTACATAACAAAACTTCACGAGACTTGAAGTCCCGTGAAGTTTCGGAATATATTTTGTCAAAACCGACCCAGTTTCAGCCAGATGGCTAAAACTAGGTCGGTTTTGACATTTTTTTAGAATAGGTTAGAATTTGCCTTTTTTTTTGTAAATAGGATAGTTTTCAAAATTTGTCCTAAAATATATAATGAGCACAGTAGATTAGATGCTTGCTTCAGCAATAAATTCAGATCTATAGTGATATTTAAGTTATCTCCAAAGTAAATCAAGAACCAGACCAGGAACTGGGGATATACATTTGAAGACCAAAGATATCAGAGGTAATAATTAAGACGACAAAAATAATGATAGAAAGATTTATCTTTCTAGGAATTTCTTTTAAAAGAACGATGACATAGATAAGACTAAATTGAGTTAGTCAAAGGGGTTATCTACAATAATTGAAAAAAATTGACATCCAGAAGTAGGCCTAGCCAATCTGAACATTTAATTTCTGCCAACTTAAGCATTATGCAACACTCACCAAGTATCAATTGCTTCCTGAACTAGGGCAGGATTTCCAGATTGGCTACAGACTCTTGCTCTTCCAAAATCTTCCTCAATCTTGAACACATCTGGGGCTACATTGGCACAATTCTTGCAACCTTCCACACAAGAAGAAAATGAGACGTATTCATAAACTAAAAGATATAGAATAAGTGACAACACTAATTTATCCTCTGGAGGAAAAAATCTCCCTATGGTTTCTAGACATTTTACAATATGTACCATGTGAGGAATTGTGTATGAACACTAGTTTTTGTGAAAAGTGAAGAATATAAACGAGGTTGATACAGAACTCTTAGGTTAAGCTTTTGTCTCAGATTGGGTCTTTGTTCGTAATTGCACTGTGTAAAATTATCTAAAGCCTGATTCATCATAGAAAGCAAAGAAAAGGTCTTCACTTCTCGCGGAGAAGTACGATTCAAGCTCATAGCCATACAGGAATATGGAGATGTTGGAGGCTAAGACCTGATGCTCCATAAGCAGATGACGCACCAGGAATATCCTAGTGGATGATTGTGAACCTAAAGACTGTGCTTGCACAAAGATAATTAGGGATAAGAGTCATAAATGTGAGAGCGATGTAAACCTATCATCTTCACTTTTGAATAAAAATTAGGTCTCAATTCACAGGATGCTGTCACTATGTGAACTGCAAGTAAGCCCAACATGATATATATAAATATGAAGTTAGACATGCATCTATCATCTTTATCTTCCAATCTATGTTGCACGGGTACTTCTATCATGAAGCTGTACCTATACCCAACACTTGCCGTACTCGACACTTCACCAACACTCCTTACATATGTACACATTTATTCAGAGGTGCACTCAATTATACAATACATGTTTTAATTTAAAACACTCTCCATACACTTCTTGGACGTATGCCTCTACCCTTTACATCTAGTTCTGTAAGTTGTTGGACAAGGGTTAGGTTCATTTCAACCCATACTCGGTAAAGAACTACGATTTATGGGTCATTTGCTACCTGGCTTAGAGGCATGATTGCAGCTGATGTGTTTCAGCCGTGTCCCTGTAACCTACCATTTATAAATTTCCCGTGTCTCATACCCATACATGTGCCTGTACTTGTATCCATGCAACATAGCTTCCAGTCAATTTAGGACTAGGCTCATATGGTGTCTTCAGTATAGGAACTGCCCAAGAGGCCAATGGTATATTTGAAACAATACACGCATCCACATGTCTAGCCAGTTTGTTTCCAGGTTACAACAGAGAAAAGTGAAATAGAAAAAGATTTTGAGAGAATGAGCAGAAAATATCGTAGAAAGGAACAGAAAGAGAAGAGGGGAAAAACAAATAAAAGTAGAAAGAAGGAAACGGAGGAAAGCATGGTACATTCTTCTCTTTTTTGCTTATAGACCTATAAGGTATAGACAATGTCATGTTGGAATGACTACATATTGGCTTCTTGGCTTCTTGATATTCTAGGAGTAATTCACGAGGAACAAGTGATGCGGTTAAGTTAAATTTATTTTTAATTTTTAGCTGCCAATATTAATGTCCTTGCATAGAGGTGACATGCATACATGAATATATGCATACATGAAGATAGTAATGGGTCTTTTGTGTCTAAATTTTGATAAGTCCCTTGTCCCACACTCATATCCATGCTGCCACGTAACGGTAGACCCTATTTGTAAGATGTTGTATAGTGTTCAATACAAATTGGAAGCATGCTTAAATATAAAGTACATTTCACAGAACTCCCTGAAGAGTGGGGGTTTTGCACAAATCCCCTGAACATAAAAGAAAGGGTAAATTTCACTAACCCCAGTAAGTATGGGCATTCTAGAAAATCCCAAAAACATTTTAAGTCTTTTTTCGCTTTAACCCCAATAATTACTTTATGATATTATGTGATATTTTCTTCGTGGGAACCCAAAATATGGGCTTACATCGTTCTGGAGGTTAAGTGAAAAATAAAAATGTTTTGGGAGTTTTCTAGAATACCCAAACTTATTGGGTACCCTAAAAAAACCACCCATTGAATATTCAAATTATATAAAACCCCCTTAAATATTGAAAATTAACATAAACAACATTAATGTGAAGGGTAAAAGGTTTTTAATGTCAGGACACTAAATTGATGAGAAGTAGGGGGCTAGATTGAGGATGCGTGCAGCGTGGAGTAAATGGGATTTCGGTGAGGAAGGAAAAAGAGAAGGGAAGGATGATGGAGAGGAAGGAGGGAAGGAAGGAAGTGGGGAGGATGTGTATGGAGATGGCTAGAGGGAGACGAGGCGGACAACGGTGGAGTAGATGGGTTCCAGGTAGGATGAAAAAGAGGACAAGGCCGACAGGTGACAGGCTGAGGAAGGAGAGATTGAAGGGGAAGTTAGAGGGTGTTATCTGAAGTCTACAAAAAGAGGAAGAGGGTATTTGGTAAGGGAAGGTGGGAAGTCTGTCGAGAAGTAGAGTCCGGCTGGGGCCACAGCTCTAGCGAGCTTAGGGGAGTTTCATGCAAACCCACCTATCTTTAGGGGTGGGGTGGGGTGGGGTGGGGGGGGTGTTCATGCAAATCTCCAGGAGTTTAGGAAGGCTTTGTAATAGTAGAATAACATAACAGATATATTAAGTACATAGGGGAAATTTTGTCCAAACATGTCACATGTAAAGCATGTGACAGCTTTAAGTTAACATGGTAATTAAGCAAGCCAAGTTCAGGGAATTCTCTCCGATTTAAAAGTTCAGGGGGGTGAGGTGCAGAACGTTGCAATGTTCGGGGGATTTTGTGAAATTTACTCTTAACTATAGGTTGTCTTGATTATTTCTCCCGTTAAAGATAGACCTGACTGCACTGAAGTAGTGAAGTAAGCCACAAGTTCGGAGGAATCATTTACCAATTTTAGCTTCCTTAACAACAACTTAGTTCAGCTGTGGATTATTCATACCTATGCAACTAAACTCATCAACAAATGCATGATCCCTGGAAGCAGTGTCATCCAAGAAAGGATTGATAGCAGTCAAGGCATACCCATGAATTTCATCATATACCCTTCGCTGCACCGGATCGCTCAAAACCTGTTCTTCCCTGATTTATATTAGCCTAATATATGAAATAGAATCGAGATACATTTTATACTTACAATATATGATGAACAACATCAAAGTTCTGATTGGAAATACCTACCTCATAAACCTCATTGATAAACATGCAAAAGTGTGTGATCTCCGGATTGTCCCCACTCAAATCAGGATGGCATGCTTTCATACAATTATAGTATGCTTTCTTTATCTGCTGGGGACTCGCATCTGGCATCTGATATAGGATCCAGGCAATTTATTTAAATTTAAAAATAAAAACCTTATGAATTAATCCTTTCAAATGGTTCTGTTTTTTCCCTAGTTAATGAATGCAATTTCTCAGAAACAATTAATCAAGCAAAGAAAAGCTCTTGGTCATCGAGTTATTTCACAATGAAAAATATAAGGAGATGCATGCACCTCTAGCATGAAATTATGCACCTAAAATTTTTCCAATCCAAAATAGATTCTCAGAAAATTCCAAAAATAACTGACATTTTTAGATTTACAAATATCAAATTTAGCCTTAATTTCTAAAACAAAAATATTTATATCTATTCAAGAACATATTTTTATCAATTCTTCAACCGAATTAAACTAGACTTAAATTCTTTATAAATTATAACATTAACTTTCCAACAAAAAATCGATGACAAAAAAAAAAACAATCGCGATTAAAAGTTTACCAATCCGAGAACAGAATAGTAGTCGTCAGCAGCACTTCCTTGGTTGGCGATCGAGTCCTCCGCCGTGGCGGTGACCCTAACATCTCTCCTCCGCCGCCG
>BQKN01000306.1:566951-581751 GCA_022839385.1 Asparagus kiusianus
GAGTCCTCCGCCGTGGCGGTGACCCTAACATCTCTCCTCCGCCGCCGATCGCAGCCGATCCTCCACCGCCTACAATCCTCCGAGCGGTGACCAGAACCGAGCGATGCGCGCTCGAATTTAGGAATCGCGTGAGCTCGAACCGGGGTCAGCAGTTGAGCCATCAAAAAGACCCTCAAAAAAATGAAAAATTGGACCAAAGTTTTATCTAAATAAGTTGAGGGTTTTAATGAGAGAGAAGTGAGTGATTGCGTGAGGAGCAGTACAAAGGTACTCCAGATTTTGTTTGAAACCTGAAAATGAGGAGGAGAAAATTTTGAAATGGGACAGGTGTCGGCTTGTGAGTAGCTGCTGCTGGTGGTACTGGTTTTGTTTGTTTCTTTGATGCTGAGGTGGAATTTTGTGAGCCAGGTTTTTTATTTTTCTCGTGGAAAACTGGGACTAGAACGTTGCCACACGCTTTTGCCATTTGGTAGTAGACTCGAGATTTTTCTTTTCTTTTTCTCTCTTTGGTTAAAACATGCAAAGAAAAAAAAAAGACAGAAAGGATTTTAGGAAGGTAAATAATCCTTTCGTGGAGGCAAAGGGGGTGTTTGGTTGCACACTTTTTGAGAAAACTTTTCTCAAAACATCTGACAATGGCAAATTTGTAATTAAAAGTTTTCTAGAGATTTCTGTAAATTGTGTTTGGTTCAACAAAAAATTTACAGAAATATTTTCTATAAAATATCAAAACCTACCAAATTTTACAAAAAACAATTTCCTCTCAAAATGAGAGAAAATCACCAGAAATCTGACACATACCATATTTAATTAAAAACCTACCAAATATTGTTATTTTCTATAAAATTATGAGCTATTTTCTTGTTTTGAACCAAACAAGCAAAGTACAAAAAACAAGAAAATTGGTACTTTTTGATTTCTTAAAACTTTTCCTATAATTTTTTTAAGAAATACAAGAAAATCATATTTTAGGTGGAAAACATTTCCTATAATTTCTAGAAATTGAACCAAACACCCCCAAATGTCCTGAAATAAATTGAATCAAATCGAACGCTGAAAAGCTTGTATTTGTACTTGTCTTAAGTATTTGAAGGATGAGAGAGAAGAAATTTTGCAAAAATAATATCAATACAAAGTGAAGGCTGATTTTTGTTTTTTTTTAAAACAACTTGGCTTTTGTCTAGCCTTCATTTTTTTTCTACTTGAAAGATTACACAACAAATGCTAATATATAGCATTATAGGAGACGCATTGAAAAACACAAAGACACTTGAGAATAAACAAAAGATTCTTAGTCAACACATTAAACTTCCAAGTCTCAACTTCCAAGATTCATAAAGTAGGTTCAACTTTCCGAGTCTTGAAATATGCAAAATTGATTTAACTTCCCAACAATGCCTCCCTTAAATCAAATTTGCTCTTCATTCCCAACATTTCTGAATTTCTTTTGAAGACATGACCTCCAAGGGGTTTAGTGAAAATATCAGCCACCTGCTCCTCTGATTTGCAGTACTTCACATCAACAAGTCTTTCATTCACAAGTTCCCGCAGAAAATGAAACAGCATTCGAATGTGCTTGGTTCTCCCATGAAGAACGGGATCCTTTGAAACTGAAATTGTAGAACTATTATCACAAAACAGAGTTGTTGCACCCTTTTGAACATGATTCAATTCTTCCAAAATACCACGTAACCAAAGTAGTTGACTTCCTACAATTGATGCAGTAATATATTCAGCCTCTGTTGTTGATAAAGCCACAATGGGTTGTTTCTTTGAACACCATGAGATTGCACCACTTCCAAGATTAAAAATATAACCTGAAGTACTTTTGCTATCATCAACACTCCCTGCCAAATCACTGTCAGTGTATCCAACCAAATTAATAGGAATATTGGCTTGATAAAAATACCATGATCAAGTGTTCCTTTGACAAATCTTAGGATTCGTTTCGCAGCCTCCCAATGATTTGAAAACGGTTTCTCCATAAATCTACTAATCAAACTTACAGCATACATTATGTCAGGCCTTGTAGTTGTCAAATACATAAGATTTCCAACCAAGCTTCGAAATAAAGTAGAGTCAACAAGCTTTCCTTCTCCAATTTTGCTCAACTTCAATCCTGTAATACACGAAGTTGAAACTGGATTTGCATTCTCCATCTTGAATTTTCTCAGAACTTCTTTTGCATAATTCCCTTGAGAAATGAAAATACCTTTCTTGGATTGATGAACTTCAATACCAAAAAAATGATGTAACTCTCCCAAATCAGTCATCTCAAACTCCTTCATCATAGCTTTCTTAAAATCATTCAACAAATCAAAATTACTTCCGGTAAGAATAATATCATCAACATAAAGACTTACAATGATGAAGCCTCCATGCTGACCGACTTTGGTGAAGAGAGTGTGTTCATATGGTGTAAGACCCCGTTGATTTTGATGATTCATATATGTGAATATTAGTGAAACATAATATTTAATATATAACAAATATCTTTATGGTATGGTTGTGCACGACAACTAGTGTTTTGAGCTTATGAGGATGTGGATATGCTTCAGGTATGAGGTTGAGTTGCAAATTTGCAAATCGTGTGCAAAAGAAATCGAAGTATGCAATTTCCAGCTCATGAGTCGACCCATAACTCTTCATGAGTCGACTCATCAGGTTGAGTCGACCCATGACTGTCATGAGTCGACTCACGATATGAAGTCCTGTTGTCATTTAGTTTCTGCTGAGTCGACTCACGAATTATGAGTCGACCCATGACCCATGAGTCGACCCATAATAAGTCATGAGTCGACTCATCGTGTTTTTCTGGCCTCTTTCAGTTCGGGTTTGTGGGTTTTGGGTCGGGTTTTATCCACTCATATATATGCTTCTCTACCCGAAAACACTTCATTTTCCATCAGCCTTCCCCAGAAACCCTAGTCGCCCTCTCTCCTCTCTAAAACCCTAGGTGTTCTTGGAGATTTTGGGACGTTTCGAAGGCTTTTGTAACGGCTTTGTGAGGATTTCAGCGAAGGCATCTGTTCTTTACCACTTCTAAGGCGAGTAACATCTCGCCAAACCCCTCTCCCACGTTTTCAATAGTTTACAATTGTTTTCCATGAGTTTTATTGAGCCCAAGACTTATTTTTCAAGTATAAAACAATGTTCTTGTTAGGGTAAATGCTAGAAATCATGTGTTTCAGATTTTAAACCCTCACCCACGAATTTTTGAAGAAAAACCCAGATCTGGAAATATTTTTAAGAATTAAAAAAATATGAGTTTTCTTTTAAATCAAGTGCCCTTTTTCATGTTTAGGGGTAAATTGTTAGATTTAATACATAAGTAAATGTTTCTCATGCCATATGAGAATTTATCTCTGCATTATAGTCTAGAAATGATAGATATAAAGATGTAGATCAGTGATATTGAGGGATGAATCGAGTTGGTGGATTCAACTTGAGATATTTGCAGATTTCAGCCCGTAAGTCGACTCACGACTGTCACGAGTCGACTCATCAGGTTGAGTCGACCCATGACTGTCATGAGTCGACTCACGAAGTCCAGTTGTGTTGCCTGTTGTTTCTGTTGGGTCGACTCGTCAGTGTACGAATCGACCCATAAGCCATGAGTCGACCCATGACTGTCATGAGTCGACTCACAAAGTCTTTTTCTGATATCAAACGTGTTCTGTTGAGTCGACCCATACTTGAGAATGAGTCGACTCATCGTAGCATTTTCTTTCTGCTTCGTTCATACTTCTATTTAAATCACATGTTGGGTGTATATAAGTATTTATGCTTTCGGTGATTATGATTTCACCTGTTTATATGAGATGACACTTCGGACACGAGTTTAAGTCAGTACAGTAGAGTATGTATGGGATTAGACATGTACACTTTTGTACGCAGTCCTTGTGTTGGACTATAATCCATTAAAGTCCTCGTGTTGGACTATAATCCATAAAAGTCCTCGCGTTGGACTATAATCCATTTCAATCATGTATTAGATTTTTGCTAAACCTTGAGCACGTTATTCCATAAAGTTGGATATTCGACACATTGTATTTGGCCGGGACATGATAGCTACTTAGGTTGATCTTGACACCTATTGTAGTACTGTTTCATCTTCCATGTTAACGGTAGTGATGAGTATGTTTTCTTTTCTTTATATATTTCTTGTAATCAACTACGAGTTTTGTATTTAGGGATCTACAATTTGAGATACAAGGTATATACATGAGGGTTTCCTTGTTTGGATTATTTCGCTCGACGTACCTATGCTCGTGTTGTATTTCCCTAAGTACTAAAACCCGTATATGTTAGTGCAAATGATTTATATTATATTGTATTAACTGTATTTTCTTACACAACGAGCCCTATCCCTTGGGGTTGGTTGTGATGTTGCTCGCTAGCGCTTTGACGCTCGTTGTCCCCTCCCCCTTTCAGGTAACGAGCCAGGAGCCCGGAGAGTCGCAGGTTGAGGACGATCCTTGATAGTGTCTATTGATCCTCTTTATTAGATGTATTTTTTTTATGTTCATTCTCCACTTGAGACATTTTAGACTAGAGAGGTTTATGCTCTAGAGTTGTAAAGGCTGTGTGCCTTATTTTCTTGTACCAGACATTATGTATTTTGAGATATGTGAGATCTCCAGATTGTCATTTCTTTTCTTTTCACTTCGGACTTGTCTATGTATTTTAGATTATTGGGTTGATGAGATGCGTTAAATTGATGTTCTATCATTTCACCAAGTTTCCGTTGTAAAACCTTTTACTTGCCTTGTACCTACATCTGTTGTTGACTTCACTAGAGAGATAGTAATTGTGATGGTGAAACATGTTATTGCACGGTGTGGTACATGACAGGTTTGACATCTCTGGTTTCACCTCGGACTGCAGCCTTGTGTGAACCCAGGGGCATCACATATGGACATTTTTGAAAATTATTCTTCTCAAAAAACTCATTGATCCGGCTATACCAAGCTCTTGGTGATTGCTTTAGCCCATACAGCGCCTTCTTCAACTTGTAGACTTTACTTTCTTCACCATTTTTACAAAACCAGCAGGATGCTCAACATAAACTTCTTCCTTTAGAATTCCATTCAAAAAAGCTGATTTTACATCCATTTGGAGCAATTTCCAATTGTTCTAAGCTGCAATTGAAATGATTAATCGAACAGTATCAAGTCTTGAAACTAAAGCATAAACTTCAGTAAAATCCTGTCCTTTTTTGCTTTGTATCCCTTTGCAACTAGCATTGCTTTATGCTTGTTGATAGAGCTATTGAGATTCCTCTTTGTCTTGTACACCCATTTAAGGCCTATGGGAGTTTTATGTGAAGGCAAGTCACTGAGTTTCCACGTATCATTTTTTCGATAGCCTTAATTTCATCCAACATAGCATGTTACCATTTTTCTTCTTTATTTGCATCATCAAAGTTTATTGGATCTTCACCTGCAAAGAAAGCAAAGAAGATAGAGTCATCTATTTCCACTAGTTCGGTGGAGTTGTAAATTTCTTGTATGCTTCTCATCTTTCTTTTTGGGGAAAAATCTCCACTTGATGGTTGAGACAAATCATCACTTTTTCAATTTCTTAATCAACAAAATCTGGTAATTTGACATGATCATTTTTCTTATAAAAAATTAAGTCTTCCTCAACTCGAACATCTCGACTGATCACAATCTTCTTTGTCTTTGGATTGAACAACTTGTAAGCTTTGCTTTTCTCACTACATCCGATGAAAATGCATTTTTCGGATTTGTCATCAAATTTGTTTCGCATAGCTTTTGGAATTAGAGAATAAGCAACACTCCTAAAACTTTCAAGTGTTGTATGTTAGGCTTTCTCCCATACCAAGCTTCATGTGGAGTGATATTGTTTAGGCATTTTGTTGGTGACCTATTAATCAAATATCCCTGCACAACAAACAGCTTCTGCCCAAAATTCATTAGGCAATTTTTTTCTTTTTAACATACATCTCACCATCTCCATAATTGTTCTATTTTTTTTGCTCACTAACACCATTTTGCTGTGGTGTATAGCGAGTTGTAAGTTCATGCCGAATACCATGTTTTCTGAGAAAATTCTCTGTGTTGTTTGAAACATATTCCCCACCACGATCAGTTCTCAAAGTTTTGATAGAACAACCTAAAAATTTCTCCACTTCAGACTTGAAATTTTTGAAAGCCTCAAAAGCTTCAGATTTTTCATTGAGAAAGTAGAGGCAAACTTTTCTTGAAAAATCATCGATAAAACTTATAAAATACCTGCTCCCACCAAGAGATGCAACAGGCATTGGTCCACACAAGTCTGAATGTACCAGTTCTAATAGTTTCTTTGATCTCCACGAAGACCGGGAAGGGAATGAGTCTCGTTGTTGCTTTCGGAGTTGGCAAGCTTCACAAACTTTATTAACTTGATTAATTCTTAGCAGCCCTTCAACCATGTTTTGGTAGACATTAACTTCAAGCTTCCATAATTCAAATGCCCAAACCTCTCACGCTATAGTTTGGATACATTATCATCAACACCAGCAAGACAAGCCAAGTTTGCTGTTTGTAGCTTGAGAGGAAATAAATTATTTACTACAGCACCAAACATAGCAACCAATTGATTGTTTTTTTTGATAAAAACAACTATTATCACGAAAATGTACATAAAAACCCTTTTTCAAAAGATGGCCAACACTTAGCATATTATTTTTCAATCCAGGAACATAATAAACATCAGACATTTTTTTTAAATTTTTTTGGATTTTGCTCTAAAAATCACTTCACCTACTCCTTCAATTTTATAAGCTTTGGCATCACCTATTTTCACTTGTCCATGATTCATTATAGATAAATTTGAGAGCAGATTTTTGTTATCTGTCATGTGTTTGCTAGCACCACTATCAAGATACCAAACTTCATCAATGTCATCACCATAGCAAGCGAGCAAGAGGGTTTCTTCACTGTTTTCATGAATGAGAACTACATCATTTTTTTTGTCTTCTGCCTGCTTGTGCCAGCAATCTGAAATCACATGTCCTGGTTTATGACAGAAGTGGCACTCAAAATAGTCACGACCTCTGCCTCTTTGAAAACCATGACCTCTGCCTCTTTGTTAGAAATTAAAATTCTGATTTCGATTACCTCGATGATGGTTGTTACCATTATTTTTGTTGCCCGAGTTATGGTTGCTTTCATGTTGGTTGTTGTTGCTATAGTTGTTGCCAGAAAAATTTCTTCCTCTTCCTCAAGAATTTCCACCACGTCTTCGAGAATTTCCGCCTCTACCACGATTATTGTAAGAACCACGGCCTCCCAAAAATGAAACTTCAGATTTTAGAGCTTGATCAGGTTGACGAGGTTGAGGATTCAACAAGTTGATTTTTGCTTCATATGCCTTCAAAGTTCCTTGTAAATCTTCCAAGGTGAACACTTTGTCAAGTTCTTCAAGTACAGTAACAAGAGAATTATATTTTTGAGGCATAGAACGTAGAATCTTCTCCATCACTCTTTGATCATCAAGAGCTTCTCCATTTGTGGCTATTTGATTAACCACCGATGTTACTTTTGCAAAAAACTCGTCCATGCTTTTATCTTCAATTCCTTTATCTGTAACTTTTCAAACTGATATGAGACTTTGAAGTCGAACCTTTTTTACTTTATCATCTCCTTTGTAAGTTTTGTTAAGGATTTGCCATGCCTCCTTTGTATTTTTTGCCTTTGAAATTTTTTCGTACACCGCCTTCTCGATTGCAAGATTAATCTGGTTACAAGAGTCAATATCTTTCTTTCGATTTGCCTCCAAAGGTTTCTTCTTTTCGCCTGATAAACCTACCTCATCTTCTGGATCATCAAAGCCTTCATCAACAATTTTCCATAGATCAAAAACTTTAAGCCAGACTTCAAATCGACTGCTCCAATAATCAAAATCTTCCACGTTGAAGGTGTGAGGGAATGGAGTTGTTATAACTTTAGTTGTCATCAAGAACTTTCAACAAATGCTCTGATACCAATTTGAAGGATGAGAGAAAAGAATTTTTGCAAAAATAATATCAATACAGAGTGAAGACTAATTTGTTTTTTTAATCAACTTGGCTTTTGTCTAGCCTTCATTTTTTTTCTACTTGAAAGATTACATAACAAATGCTAATATATAGCATTACAGGAGACGTATTGAAAAACACAAAGATACTTGGAAATAAGCAAAAGATACTTAGTCAACACATTAAACTTCCAATGTTCAACTTCCAAGATTCATAAAGTAGGTTCAACTTTCTGAGTCTTGAAATATGCAAAATTGATTTAACTTCCCAACAGTATTTGCATATAAATCTGAATTTAAATAGCAATCCTAAATATTTTTCGAACTCAAGCACCTACTTCTCAAAATATTAAGACTATTTTTTCTCAAAAAGATATTGAAAATACTATCGAATATTATAAAATATTTATTTAATATTTACTTTATAGTTTATGAATATTAAAAATTTTAATTAAGGATATATTTATTTGGTTAAATAAATAATTTAGTTTTCTAACAATATTTATTTTAAAAAGTATTTCAATTTATAACTTATAACTATTCACTTATAATTATGATGTATAATAGGTAATTGCTTATTTGCACTACTACAAAAGTTCTTATTAGCAATGGTTAGAATCGTTTCAAATAAACCTACTTGTAACGGTTTTAACCGTTTCTAATATATTAGCAATGGTTAAAACCATTGCAAATGGTCCGTTGCTAGTAAAGCCGTTGCAATTAGCTTATAGCAACGATCAACAACCGTTGTAATAGTTCGCAACCGTTTCTATTAGAGTATTTTTTTTATAAAAATTTAAAAATCCACATCAGCAAAATAAAAATCCACATTAGCCGTTACTAAAATGTATTACCAATGGAAAGCAACTGTTGCTATAAGGTTTAAAATTTTGTTTCGTTTAAAATTTTGTTTCATAAAAAAATAAAATATTCGCGTCATTGAATTTCGACCATTGCTAAACTGTATTAACAATGGAAAACAACCATTCCTATAAGATTTGAAAAAAATATTTTCAATAAATATAAAAATAGCATAAAAATATTATAGCTTATTCTATTAATTAGTCATAGCATTGATATTTACCTATTTTGCATCAGCTATTTCATCTACTTCAAACGTGACAATCATTCAAATGAAATAAATCATTACCACCGTAAAAAATGTAACTTGATCTATTAAAAAAAGAACTAATTATTTGATACAAGCTGTGTGAGCAAATCCAAAAATTGATGAACAATCACAAAATTTTTAATTTGGACCATCAATTTATAAGGTTCCTAACTCTACACAGTAAAATATCTAAGACTGAATAACAAATCTAACAAAAAAAATTATTCAAAGGACATACAATAGTAAAGAAATAAACAATGACTAAGTAGTCTTCAAATGATAAAGTTCAGTGAGGCCATAGCTTATCAATTTCACAATTCATTCATTCATAATGTTTAATCCCATGACTTCTCCCACCACTCCATTGCAGAAAATTTGAGTCCCCTCGACCATTCATCGCCTTGTAACCTCCATCCATATCATGCACGTTATTGCCCAAAATAGTAGAGATTAGAAACATGCAAAAGATATTTTGACCTCTTTTTTTGTTCAGTAAATTTGTATTTCATCAATCTAAAAACATTAAAAAATACATAATGTCTATGCATATCTAGATAATTAGACATACATTCTAGTGACTCTCAAACAAAATTGGGTATGGCAAAAACCTTTAACCCTCGACCTCTATTATCAATATCTTTCCTGTACACGAAAACTAGACATGAAATATTTCACTGAGCTAACCGAACTCTGAAACTGAGGGAGAATGGTGTAGTGAAAAATAACAACACAAACATTAGAAATCCCCATTTTCTTAAAATCCACATGAAAAGGGACATTCCTGTTTACTTTGGGATTTTGCAGACACCAAATGATTTTGACAATAAGGTCCCCATCCTTTAGTTTGTAACAAAAAACTTAGGCTTTTGAAACTTCTTTGAGATTTCTCTCCTTAAGGGTAATGGACTATCATATGATTTAGTTGTTAGAATTCTAAGTCTACTCCAGTTCGATCCAAAGGTGTTTTATTATGAAAATTATGCGAACAACAAGCTTTCTAGAAAATATATTCGAAATTATAAAATTTCCCTATTTTAAACATATAATAGCAAGTTGGACATGAAAATAGAGAATATGATATACCTGCATTCAATCATTGTGTTTGTCTTTTTACTCCAGCCATGGCTTGAAAGCTAGACACTATCCTTTGCATTTCTTGCATTTGATAATCTCTTTATTTTTTTTCCCGTGCCTTTTCTCTTTCTGCATCCTCAGCTCTTTTCTGTATCTCCTCATGTAACTCTTGTACTTTCTTATTAGCAGCATATAACTCTTGGATTTTCTGGTTACCAACATCTAGCTCTTCTTAAAGTTAAGAGTTGTTTATACTACTCTCGATGTTATAGGATGTAGAAAACTAGTGAATCATTGTCCTTCATTTGTATCCAGTACCATATCCTCTTTCATTTTCCCCATGGTGCTTTCCCGCTACCTTGTCAAGAACAGTTGAAAGTGTCAATTGATGGTCTTTTGTTAATGGATCTGCATCTTGAAGTTGAACTCTGAGCTCCTCAATCCTTTTAATAACCTTCTCCTATACATGATTAAGTTCATAACATACAACATATATCGTCTATGATTAAGTTAAAATAAAATCATAAACAAAACTTACACAAACATCTTGAGTTTTCTTATGTGGATAGTCTCTAAGACCCATCTTTTTCTTATGGGACTTAATAAATATATCAAACTCATCAAATTTTTTGGGATCTAACTCTTTCTATAAAGCAGAAAAAAGAAATATGAATAAGCTAATTAAATATTAATAACTAGATATGTGTATCTTGACAAAATATTTAATTCATATTGTTGCCAATTACCAATTTACACTTAGTTCTAGCCATAGACTTTTGTCCCAAACAATGTTGATGTTTCTTTTTTGAAACATTCTGTAAATTTCTAGCGGCTTCATCCTGCAATAAGAAATGACAGAAAATAACATAACAAATTATTTTCTCTACATGTACTCGCTATAATATATTATGAGCAATTTTCAATTATACATATTTTGATTTACAACAAGAAACTTGAATAAAAAATAAACTAATTGATATACATTTCTAAATTAAAAACTTATCTCTTTATTGTAAATCAGAATTTTATACAAAGTCTTCCCACTCATTACGAGTGATCCTCTCAAAGTTAATCTGATCACATTGCTGAGGAGACGCAGCTTTCCATTCCTTGTAATACTTTTTCTTTAATTTTCCTTTCCAAGATCTTACTACTGACTGCACTGTAAGAGTACACCAATGATGAACGAACATCATATTTACTGGCATCTTGAATCCAGGGTTCTTAGGGTCTTCATCACCACTTTCCCAAATAAAATTATCCTACAAGAAAGGCCAGATAATTTATATAAATTAATATTGAAGTACAAATCAATCAATATTTAAAACTTAGCTTTAAAAGCTCCATAATATCATCCATCTTTTCTCGAGACTCATCATTCCACTCCTTATGTAAAGTAAATAAGCTGCCCATTCGTGTGTAATACCCAAGCTCTTGTGAAAGCTGAAATGCCGTATCACTTATAGGTTGTCCACTACTCCATGTTACTATATGCTTCTATCTGGAAGGAGGACGAAAGGTTTCCAACTTACTGGGTTTCCTGTTAGGTTTTTTACCATTCTCATTAGCTGCTTAAACATTCATACGACAATTGCATATGTTAGTCCATACTATTGGTTTATTTTACAAACAAAACTTGTATAAAATTTTAGTAAAATATAATCAAAAGTTAATTGAAACTAGTTTGGCTTCCTTTTAGTAAAAATGTAATCATAACTATAAAAAATGTATTAAACTAGTTTGGCTTCCTTTTAGTAAAATATTGTAGGCTTCCAGATAACCTTTTTATCATTGCCATGGACACTTCAAATATTCATGAAAATTATACATATGTTAGTCCATACTATCATAACAGAAGTTAATTGATTGATAACAAAAAAAAACCTGCATGAACCTTCAGATTGATTGTGTTCTCGACAGAGTGAGTATTCCCATAAAGACCATCAATGGTTGGACTTGTATTATTAAAAATAGGTGTGTCATCGTCAATAATAGAAGTTAAAGGAACAACATTATGACGATATATCGAGGGTGCACTCCTTTGTGGACGAATAGATTAGGAAGCTAAAAGACAAAGAATAATATAATAAAATTATATATTGACTATTTGCTTATGAAAAAGGCTCTCAAAGTTGGAAGTAGTACAACGACTCCCAAAGTCATTAAGATGAGGCTTAGAGCATGCCATACTTATGAATGACATTTGTAAAAATATGTGCCCAAGCAACACTACTACTCCAAAAGTCACTAAGATGAGAAAGAAATCACCACCTAAGACATGCGCTGAAGTTCTTCTACTCATATGGTTAGTCATAGATGATAGGTCCAAGCTGGAAAAATCTGTGTGTTTCCAAAATATGAAGCACAATCATTAAAACGGAAAAACTCATAGGCTGGATTTAAACTCTCAGTGTTTCAATAAATAAGAAAATTACCTCCATCAATTGTTTTCTGATGACAATTCGGTGGGTTAGTGTTATTTGTGTACTCAAAGTTCTATGTGCAAGGTTCAACATATATTTTTTTCTTCTTCCTGAGGATATCTGTTTTCTTCTTCTTCATCATGAACGCCTGTTTAGGTGGCATGTTGTGCTACCTAAAAATTTTCCTTTCATTAATATTCATAAATATTTATCTGAATGAATATTTCTAGTTTTAACCATGTTTAAATATCAATAAGATGAAAGTTGTTCAAGGAATAAGCTTATTTCATGAATTCTGAACATATTACATTTTAAAAAAACTTAAGCAATAACTTCAGATTTTGTCAAGAGAAACAATGTATATGGACTTACAAAATCTAAGGAATCACAACATACTCTTTCAAACAAATAATTTCAAAATTATAAAGAAAAAAATCAAATATATAATCTTACCTGTAAAAGAATTGTAGTAGGCAATGAGAAGCACGTCCTTTAGAACACGATCAAGAATTTTCCAGTTAGAAAATTAGGATTCCTCTATAAAAAATGTAAATAAAAAAAGAAATTGATAAGGAACATTTAAATTAGATACTAAAATAAAACCATGGCAAAAAAAATTATATTTTGATAGTCCTACAGATATATTCAAATTGTATGTGTTTTCTTGGAATTTTTCACTTGGCACATATTAATTCTCAAATTAATCAACATGAAATTAGAGAATTACAGATATTTTGCAATAAAAGCTTTAGTATCCATAATTTTAAGGATTATTAATTTGAAGACCAAATAAAAGAACATAGAATTACAACAATTAATATAAAAACATGTCCAATTTTTACAAACCCGTCAAGAATAACCAACTCCTTGAAGATCCAAGTCCAAAATTCAATCTTTAAACAAGATCAAAAAATAAATTCCCAAAAAGAGTCAAGGCATCAACTTACTTTTCACATGGGGAAAGCAGTTCAAAAGCGTATATGTTGACCAACAAGCACGAAAAAGTAAAAACCAGATCTAATTCAACAATAACACAGAGAGAAATGTAAGAAATCAAAGATTAAGAAAGATTTGTTATAAGCGATTTAGAAGTAGAAGAAGAGGCGGTTCTACCTGAGCGAGTGGGAGCATTGAAGGTAGAGCTAACTGTTAGGGTTTCCTCTATTTCCTAATTTCTTGAAGCGAGTCGGTAGAGATCGGAGGGAAAAAATTTCCATTAATAATCGGAGAGAAAATTTTTCCATCAATAATCTGAGGGAGAAGATTTTTTTGTTGATAAATTTAGAGGCGCGATCAGTTTTTTGCGTGAACTCTATCCCCGCCGAAACAAATAGCGTGTAAGATTTTTCCTTTCCCATATTTTTTTAAAGAAATATCTTATTTTATAATTAAATAATTAAGATTTTAGATGGGGCCCCTTTCAAATAGAAAGGTATTATCGGAACCACTTAAATTAGGTTCCATTTGAAACGATTAACTAAAGTGGTGTTGCTAATAAAGCCAATTGTAGTAGTGTTGGCTAGACCTGATGTGTGACTCCTTAAGTCTCTCAAAATTACTGTAGGAATTAAATACAAAATATAATTGGATGAAAAATATAGCATCATGCATGTAGGAATACAAATTACAAGGGAAGATTTTTTAAAGAATGTAAGGAGAATTGCTTTGAGACCCCAATTTGTAAAATGCAATGTGACAAACCACCAAGACAAAATCAATGTGTGCCTTAATCCCTTAAATTGAGATGCAAATGTGTCTAGGCCCCATTGTACATTACTATTTCATCATTGATTCAAAAACACTTTTTTCCTTTCTAACCCCGATCAAAACAGTACTCTCGCTCTCTAAAGTCTAATCCTATTCTTCTTATTTCTATTTCTCCTGGACCCCAACACTAAAACCCCAATCTCAAAAAAATCAACAACAACAACGATGACGACAGCCATGGTGGAGGAACAAGATCATAGACTCTAGTAGCATTGATAACCACCACCTCTATCTCGCTCGCCACACCATCCTCGAGATGCTCTTGGATGGAAGCTACACCATCTCTCGCTCTGACATCGACCAAACCCTGGTTGACTTCATATCCTATTTTGGAAAAACGTTGAGCTCGATTAGGTCAAGATCCAATCGGTTCTTTCTCTAAAAGAGTTTTTTTGGAGTTTTT
>BQKN01000306.1:581761-611953 GCA_022839385.1 Asparagus kiusianus
GAGAGATAAAAAGAAAGTGCTAAAGCAAATGTTTGTCTCTAATGAATAGATGGAATGCGAGCTTTCAACAAAAGAAGCGGGGAAAAAGGTACGATACAATTTAAAAGTATTCATTTGCATTAGAATATATAATTATATTGTATTACTGATTATTATGTTGTCGTTTTTTGACTATTTGTAGGTTACTGAGATTATTCATAGCAACAAGTTTTGGGACAACGTTGATCTTGCCCTTAGAGTTTTTTCACCTTTGGTGAAGGTTCTAAGGAGAGTAGATGACGATAAAATCCCCTCAATAGGGTTTGTGTATGGAGACATGTTGAAGGCTAAGGAGGAGATCAAAGAGGCCTTTCATGATGAAGAGAATAAGTATCTTCTTATAGAGAAGATTATTGATAAGAGATTTGATGCCAAGCTTAAAAAACTACTCCATAAAGCGGGATATTATTTAAATACTTATTTCTACTATCCAAATCTTATGGAGATTGAAAAGGATGGAAGTTTCTTGAGTTGCCTTGTATGAACAAATTCTATCCAGATGATGGTGATATACTTGGCAAGATTGGAGACCAACTCTCTGATTATCAACACCAAAGAGGATTATTCGGTAGAGAACTTGCAAAGAGAGAAGCAAAAAAGCCTAATAATAATCCAGGTATTTATTCATTTTTTATTCAAATTAATTTGGTGATTTGACTAATTCTTGTTTGAATGTTACAAGTTACTAATAGTTTGCAACTATGACTTAACTAGTTATATGGTGGAAACTTTTTGGCATTGACGCTTCAGAGTTGAGGATGATGGCAATGAGAATTTTGAGCTTAACAACTAGCTCTTCGGCATGTGAGAGGAATTGGAGCACCTTCGAGATAGTAATGGATCTTTTAACTTTAAATCATATTGGATCACATTTAAGATTAATTTGTCCTTCTTTGTGATTGTAATTTGTAGATTCATATAAAAAGAGGAATAGACTAACGCATCGGAAATTACATGATTTGGTCTACGTCAAGTTAAATGCAAGGTTGAAAAATAAGCATTCCAACAAGGATAGAAATCCTTTAATTGCCTTTGATGATGAAGAAAGGTCCTCCGAGTGGTTGATAACTACAAAGAAGAGAGGAGATCATCATGATGAGAGTGATGATGAAGTGTTTGCGGGGGAATCTTTTACTTGGAGGCAATATGGAGATCTCATTGGAGCTAATCCTAAAAAGAGTAAGAGTGTTAGAACAAAATAATATAAAAGAAAGAAAAAGTTCGAGGAATCTTCATCAAAGGGAAAGGGAAAGGAGCCTTTGGAAGATGAGGAGGAAGACATGGAATCTTCGGAGTCTGATTCGGAAGAGGGAATGGATAATATTCCAACGTTTAGCTTCGATGAAGATTAATTTAGTTATCTTTGCTTTTGCTTTCTTTTGGATTTACTATTTGAATGTTTATGAATTATAAACTATTTTGTTGAATTTAGAACTTGGTTAATTATTGATTAGCTTTTATTTATGGATATTAATATAGCTTATAACTACTAAATATCAACTTAGTTAGTTTATGAATCTCATGATTACACAATACTTATGTAGATGCCTAGATGGTTTTTCATTCTTGATGTTATCTTATTCTTTGCTTGTTTATTATTCCATTTTGACTAATATTATATTTTTCCAAGACTATGTAATCGAATGGTTTCATCGTGCGGTCGAGATGCAAGTTTCACTCTCTACAATTGGTTAGTGATTCTAAACTTGATAATTTATATATTGGTATGTTTATATTTCATTAAGAATGGTTAGATACATTTTTAGTTGTTATTATATATATACCATCCACTATATCACTCCAATAATTACTACTTATCCCCGATATATCCCTGATTTTCGCTATCCGATAAGGATTTTGACCGTCCGATAAACTCCCGATAACTGATATTTACAACCTTGATTGCACCATTACTATCTTCCAACTACTCTTCAATGTATAAAGCTCTAGCCATTTAGGGAAGAAGTTTGCCTTGCTAACTTTGTTTATCTCTAGCCCTTAACACCTGATTTTTTTTCTCTTGAGTCTGTATAGCCACATAACAATCGATCTTTGATCATTGTTGATACTTTTCTCACTTGTTCAATAAAGCAAACGCTCCACAACAAGTTCATTCTTCATCTCAAAAGTCCTCAAAATGAGCTAACTCCATCTCACTTTATTACATAAAGAACGATGTTATTTTATTCGTAAGGTCAACAGAGCTAACACCTAGTCTCTTCCAGCACAACTTTCCAAAATCCAAATTGCAACCAAATACATGTAATATTTTGTTACTTTCTCAAAAGATTAATGAAAGAGGACGACTATTTAATTACCCCAAATCTTTGTGAATCTTTTGGTCTAAAATAAATGGCAACTCTAATGAGGAGTGGTTTCTCCTCTAGTGAGAAAGTCGCATCGCCGTATGATAACATAGCTTCTGAAATAACTACCAAAACCATCACTGTTGAGATAGACTATGCTGCTTAAGAGGTTTACTTAAAGAACGCTCAAGGGAGCCTTAAGCAAGCACGAAAGACTACCGTGCTACCGACTAAGCATTCATTATGTCTTGACGACTGGTTTTATAGAGAATCTCATCAAGTAAAGACAAGTCTTAGAATGTTTAACATTACACCTCTTCTAAGACAAGCATCTGTCATGCTTATGAGTATACTTCTGAACGATGCTTCCTCAATGACATCATCACACTCATCAGTATGCCTCTAAATGATATCATTATGACTCGATAACTAATTCTACAGTATCCTGCCAAAAAGAGTCGTCTCAAAATGTTTAATACCGCACCTCTTCCAAGACAAGCACTTGTCACGCTTATCAGTATGCCTCTAAACAATACTATCTCAATAATATTGTCATGCTCATCAATATGCCTTTGAACAATATCATCATGATTTGACAGCTGATTCTATAAAGAGTTATGCCAAATAGAGTCAAGTCTCAGAATGTTCAACATTACACCTCTTCCAAGACAAGCATTCATTTAGCTCATTAGTGCACATCTGAACAACGCTACCTCAATGACATCGTCACGCTCATTAGCGTGCCTATGAACAATATCATTATAACTCGAACATCTTATTTTACATAGAATCATGCCAAAAAGAGCCGGGTCTCAAAATGTTCAACATGACACATCTACCAAGACAATCGTCAGCTAAACTCATTAGTACTCCTCTGAAAATGGCTTCTTTTGACATATTTACAAAACATCTCTATCAAAATATCTCTAGAATATCCAACAAAACCTCTTCCAAAGAGATTCAGCTGTCAAGTTCAACAGTACACCTTTGGCAGTAACATCTCCCACATTAAATTCCATCAAACATGTCAATGGCAAATCAAGAAAAGAAAGATTCTTTTCTGTATGTATGCTTGTAAATTCACCTCCAAACGGTATACATCTTTCATCTTCAACCGATGTTGTCATACTCCAAAGAATCAAATCACCTACATGAAGAGATTCAAAGATTTCAGAGATCCAAATGTGGGGATTCTAGAAACTTTGAAGGGGATCTTATAGGTGGTCAAAAAATATGAACCATTTAACAAAGATCAATTAAACATGAGTACAAGCCCTGAAGGCACTTGGGTCATTCGAATGACACCATATAAACTCAATGAAACAAATAAAGTTGAATAAGTGGAGGAAGGATCCAAGATTCTAAGCCAAACAAGCTCCAAATATAATTTTTGCAAAGGAAGACACAACTCTGCGGAACACAATTCAATGTGAGCCTCAACTCCGCGTAGAACTAAGTCAATGTGCAACTAAATATATCCCCTAAACAACATAAAGATAAGCATGAACCAACTCCATAGAGCTCAGACCGCACGGATTTTACAAAAAGATGAGGCACCGCTGACTTGATTTGACCTATCAATCAATGATCTAATCACACTGATGCCCATTTGATGCATTAACTTAGGAAGTCTGCGACACATAAGTTGAGATGCAAGGTCCCATGGCAACGAGCCACCAAACCCAATATAAATCTCAAATAGCTCATGCTGAGTTTTGTAGCCACAGTTCATTAAATTGATTAGATGAAATTAATGATGATGGCAGCATCCCTCTGCCTACAAAGGAATAGGAGGCCACACCGCATTAAATGAGAAGTGACTGAAGAGAGAGCACCTTGTTAGGACTCTGGTTTTTTAGCCTACACTCTTCTCTTGTTTTGATGATTTTACAAACAATTTATAGCTAACTTGTTTCCTAGTGATTGTAGCTTGTTATAGGTTCATATCAAAGAATTAAAGATTCAAGATCAAGTCATGTTCGCAATCACTTAAGTATATTAGTAATTTTATACGTATATTGTGTGAATATATTTCAAGCTCAATATATATATATATACACACATATTTTTGATTTCTCTTACAAAATGAGTTTATTTGTTAAACCAATGCAATATTGGTTTATTGCATTTGTTTATATTACTTTCATGCTTTATACTATGTATAAAAATATTTCATGAAGTTTTAACATATTTCTATTTGTCAAAATTCATTTTTAAGTTTCATGTAAAACACGTATTATGTACACTTTGCAAAAATGATAACTTTTTACAAATGAAAAATGCAATTCCAAAAGTTCCTTTTCAAACATGTCTATTTTTATGTTTATAAAGTTTTCCCAAAGTTTCACAATTTTTTGGATAACATTTGTTTTTTTATGTGCTCAAAGTCCATTTTTCAAATATGTTGTTTTCGTATATCATTTTTCGGTCGACCGTGTGTGTCGCTGCGGTCGACGGTAAATTATCCAGAAACCAAGGTTTTTCAGCTATCCACGGTCGATCGGAGTGGTCGTGGCGGTCGATCGTAAATTGTCCAAAGACTCAGTTGTGTTTTTCGGACTTTCGCGGTCGACCGGCCATGACGCTACGGTCGACTGCCAAAGTAGCCGTTTCATAGTAACAACTAGTTCCCTATTTTGTTTTCTAATGGGGTTTTGATCTTTTTACTTAGGTCTTTACTATTGTATTGGGTTGTTATAAATACACTACTGCATTCAACACTCCTACCAACTAAGAATATTGTTTAATCAAGTTTCACAAGTGTTTAAGAGGTGTTTAAGCCTTGTTTTAAGTTTTATTTTCAAAAGAAAAGTTTTACACAAAGAGAAAGCTTTCAATTTCAATTGAGGAATTCATCATCATCATCATCAAGTCTATAGTTTTTTTGTGTTTATAGAGAAGTTTTCTAACTCTTTTATCTAGCTTATTTATTATTTAATTTTCATATTCATATCTTAGCTAGTTCTATTTGAGTTAGAATTTTATTGTTCTCATTTATCACTCACACCTCAATTGAGCTTTTAATATTATTCATACAATATATTGTTAGGTAATGGTGAGTGATTTAGTAAGAGTGAGCTTCATAGTGTTCTCATTTATTGGTAGAGAACAAATCATTGTACTTGAGCTTTATTTGTGAGAATCACTTTGTAATACACATTTACACCGAGAGGAGTGTGTGGTGAGGACATAGTCGACACCAAGAGGAGTGGCATTAGTAGTAAATCCTAGTGAAAGGTAGTAAAGCCGAGTACTTAAGGGAGGCGATATGCGAGGACCAACACTTGAGGTTGTAGTTTGTGTATGTACATTGTGAGTGTCTTGTAGAGTTTTTGGTGAACTAGAAAACCGAGTGTGTAGAGAAGTTTCGGCTTCCAAACCCGGTGTGTCGTGATAGTGGATTCTCCCTGGGAGTGAGGATCGGAGACATAGGATGGAAGGTCCGAACTTCGTGATCATATTATTGTGTTTGAGTTTGCTTTGTGTATATTTATTTTGTGCTTGTATTTTACATTCTTGCTCATAACTCACTCATATATCTTTTGCAAAAATTAATTAATCAATAAATTTTTTAATTGGCAAAAAATTGGAATTATATTAGCATTGATCCTATTTACCCCCCTCTAGGATCTAACAATTGATATCAGAGCTTGGTGCTTTTGATTAGAGGCTTAATCGCCTAGAGTCAAAGTTCCTTGTTCTTATATTATTGCTAATCTAGTTTTGATTTTATTTGTTTCTTATTTGCATTATATATATATTTCATGGACATGCATAGGGCACCTAGTCTTGGTTATGCTATTTATATTGCTCCTAGAATTAGTAATTTCCCATATGCTCAATGGTGTGTTAGATTTAAGCTTTTTGCTAGATCTAAAAATATTGGTATTTGGGAAATCATTGATTGTGCCTATATTATACCCACTACGGAGAAATCCAAGTGGGGTAATAATGATGATAGATTGTTTGCTATAAACAAGTATTTGTTAGAATTTCTTATTGATGCCTTTGGCTTATCTTTCGCTAACAAACTTTATTCTTTTGATAGTGCTTATATGTTATGGAAATTAATAGAAACATATCAAGGGGACTTGGAGGCAATCCAACAAGCTTTGGAGGATTCCACTTCTAGTTCAAAAGGAGCCTCATCTTCATGCAGACGACCACTAGGCAATAGCCCTAGTGAGGTATGCGAGTCCGATTATAATGATAAATTTACTTTTGATGAGCTTGCACATGAATATGAAAAATTATTATATGACCATAAGAAATTGAAACATAATTTAAAAGAATTAAAAAGCAAGCATGTTCAATTGAAATCCATTCATGAGTCCCTTGCATCTAAGTTTGATCTCATTACAAATGAAAATATTAATCTTAAAAAATGCAATGAGAAATTAAGATTGGATATTGTAAGTTTGACTCATGACAAACATAATGCCATGCTATAAGTAGAGTCTGATAAAAATAAATTAGATACTCTTGTTTGTTCTACTTCTTTTGACAATGCACATATTTCAAATGATGAGTTGAATCAAATAAAGAAACACATATCATCATTAGATTCAACATTAAATACATGCATTGCCAATAATGAAAAGCTTATAGACTTGTGTGCAAAGTCCAATAAAAATATTTTTAAGAAACCTATTCACTATGCACACATGTATAACAAAGCTTACAAGTATTTCATTTGCGGCCGTAAAGACCACATTGCTAAATTTTGTTATGATGCACAAAAATCTACTATGCCTAAAAATATTGATCCTTGTACATCCCATCAAGCTTCTCCACCCCATACACATGTACATACACATAGTGATTATCATAAATATGCCCATGTGTATAAATGTGATTTTTGTGGTCGTTTGGGTTATTTGACCAAATTTTGTTTTGACTTGAAGAAGGATACTTATCTACAAAATAATTTTAAAGATAAACCTATTTTTACAAATGATTTTCATGCACCACAAATTGGTCAACACAAACTTTTTAGACCCTTCCATTGCACATATTACAATCGAAAAGATCATGTATATGAATTTTGTTTTGATCGTATTCGTGCACCATACACGCCCAAAAGAGTTCATATTCCAAGGGCCTTGAATTTAAATAATAGGGGTTATGTCCCTAACTCTATTGGTACCAAAAATATTTAGGTACCAAGATGTGCTTGCTTTTAATATTTTGAACAATGTGTGTTTTTGGTTGTTTTGATTTTTATGATTTTAAAATGATATTTGAAACCAAATTTTTATATATAAATTTTCATGAATATATCTTCTGAATCTCTTAAATGTATTATTAATACATATCTTGTTTAGAATCTTGAAGAATGAAATTTGTTTTTAAAATTTTTCAGTTTTATAAATTTAAGATGCTTTTAGATCTTCTGCAGTCGACCGTGCGTGGCACTACGGTCGACCGTATGAGGCTCTGGGTTCTAAGTTTCTTTTTGGACTTTAGGAGGTTGACCACCTAGCCATTCGTAGTTGAGCGCATAGTGTTATTTTCAAACCCAATTTTCTTTTTCTGTTTTGGGTTTTGGGTTTTGATCTTATTTGGTTGCAACCTGTTTTGATCTCCACCATTGATCTATTGCCTAAACGAATTTGGACCACTGCCTCTCTCCTAAAGAGCCTGATCCCCATCTCTCCTCTCTTCATCCGTTCCTAAATTTTTCTCAAACCCTAGCTCCCGCCCTCTTCCATCGGTCTGCCATAGCACCAACTCCGGTCACCCGCGTCAGTTCTTTCTCTTCTTCGAGATCTCCTGATCGTGTTGGGTATATCCTCCTTCCATCTCTTTAAGTTTTCTAGAGTTTGTTCTAGGGCTTCTTGTTACACTTGTTTTTTCATTTTTGCTCAATATGTCACCGTTGAAAAGATCTAGAACTGGTAATGCACCATTCCCTGATGTTGTACATTATAAGGACTATCTTATAAACAAAACCCTTGTAAGTAAGTATATGGAAGTTTGCAAATTGAGAATTTTATCTGGTAGGACTATAAATTATGATGATCTAGTGTCCTACAACATTCCTGAACTCTTTGAAAATGTTGGCCTAAAAAATCTATTAGATCAAAAGAATAAGGAGCCCACCTATCCTTTTCTTATTTATTTGTTTTATGCAAATTCCACTATTCGCTCTACTAATGAAGGTATCAAAGTGCTCAGAACTTATATGAAAAACATTGTGATTACTTTCACTGCTGACGAACTTGCTGGTATCCTCAAGATCCCAACAAGTAACGTTGATCTTATGAAAATTGAGAAAAATCATCCTTTTGTTGACTCCTTAATGTTTCGTACTGGTTGCACCTATCCCATAAACAATAACACTTTGAGTCCCTCTATCAAAATTGTTGCCAGGATCATTACTCACAATTTAATTCCCAAAATTGGGAGTTTCGATCATTTTACCCTTGACAAAGTCAATGCTGTGTATGCCATCTTTGCTCGTGTCAGAGTCGATTGCGAGGGTGTCTTCCTTAGTAATATGCATAGTAAACACACTAAGTTCCTACCTTTTGGGTCCTTCCTTACTATTATCTTCAAACACTTCAGTGTTGATCTTTCAAATGAACCTAAGGTAGAACCTAGTAAAGAATTTTTTGATAGAACCGCCCTTTCTAGGATGCATCTTGATGCTCATATCCCTGCTCCTATCCACTCTGCTAGTGCATCTTCATCCAAACCTCCTTCCTCTAGCTCCAGGCCTCGTCCTCGTACTCACACAACTCCTATTCCTGGTAGCGAGGTCGTTCGTCTATTAGACAGTTTAGATGCTAGAGTCTCTAGCCTCCAGTGGGACGTGAGGGAGATCCTTAAGCTCCAGCGTTAGTCCCTTAGGATTCCGGCTCCTGTTTCTGATTTTGACTTTGGTTCTGACTCTACTTCTGGTTCTGCGGAAGGGTCTGTAGGCATTAAAAATCACCTATAGGTCCTCACACATGGTTCGAGACAGAGAGAAGATGATGAACGTCGCTATCTGAGTCATAGAAGCTCATTTGATGATGACAAGCGCATGAAGTGAGTCAATGAACCATGCAAAGCAACAAAACTTCGGAATAACGAAAACATGAATGGATCAGGAGCTACGCATCCCTTATGAATGATGAAGCACCCCTCATGTCCCATTTACTTTATATATGATTAAATCATGGAAGCTTGTAGATCTCCTCATCGGCTTTCCGACGCATTTTGGATCGTGTGATTTCGAGTTCGGATGATGAAGATACGGTGAAAATGGACAGAACGCACAGAACAATGCTCCAGGCCTCAGCGAGGCAACCATAGGTGTCTTGGCCAAAGTTTAGCCGATACACCAAGAGGTGTCTCGGCCAAGGCTTGGCCGAGACACCCACGGGTGTCCGCAGCCCCGAAAATAGTTTTTTGACAGATTTAAGCTATTTTTCGACCGTTAACCATCTGGATTTGTTCCAACTGATAAAATATCATTCCAAAACATGGTTAAGTGGTTATAAGTGAAGATAAGAATGAATCAGTCGTTCTTATCCAAAAGCATGGCTCTTGAAGCCTATGAATATAGCCCCAGGGCCTTTATTTTTCAGATATAGAATTCTCGAGCGTTGGCGAAGCCCTACTAGATTGAAGACTAAAGGAACATGAATTTTAGAAGAGAGGAGGAGATCAGATCGAGTTTGTTAGCATAAAGAAGAGGAGCTCGTCAGATCTACACTTCCTAGTTCTTTGCCTTGAGATTGCCCTATTGCGGTAATCTCGAGAAGAGTGATTATCTCGCTGTTGTCGAGATAATTGCTTCGGTTTCTTGACTCCTTAGCAAATCAGCAAAGCTCCGGATCTGATCTGATCATTTGGATGTCCATGGATATCAACATCCACGTCATAGGCCAAGATCCCATGCAAGCAGCGGAGGATAAATGTCTGTTGCGTTTGTTTTGATAAGAGTTGTATTTTTTTATTTTCATTGTGTAAGAGTCTTATAAAAAGACTATCTTTTTTGTTTTTATTGTAAAGACTGAAGTTATAATGAATACATCAATGAAGACATCAACTTTCTCCCCAAACAAGCTGGAAACCACAGTGGGAGCCAACAGCTTCGCTGCCTAAGCTATCGTGCCGCAACCAGCGATCAAGATCCTGGTGAATAAAGAGATCGAATATGAGTTCGACCAGCAGAAGTTCAAAGAATACTTGTCCTCCTCTAGATCCGCCTCTTCTCGTAGATCCAGAAAACTCCGCTGGTCTTCTAACACGAAGACCCGAGAAGATGATCTCTGCGTCGCAGCCATTGTAGTTGTAAATCGCGACTTGTCGTCGATATCCGGCGAAGTTAGATCAGCGGATCTGAATTCCTCCTTGACCAAAGAGTCAATTGTTGAAGGTGCGCCAACATTATCAAAGAGGGCGTGCCAAAGATAGCGTTAACGTCTTGTGCGTCAACTTGCTAAGGGTTTGGAGCTAATGGATGGGATCCGCTATGATGTGGATCTGAAATCTAGGCAGCACCGAGAACAACAATAACAATCGAGCAACCCCTCCTCCAAAGTAGAAAAGAATGAATGGGTCCATATCAAAAGGACCTGCTCTACCCTTAAGGAGCAAATCCAGAAGCGCCGCGCATTGCTTGTGCATGCCCGAGTCCTTGTGCAGAAAGCACAAGAAATGCAGAAGGAAGAGGCAGTCAGAAAATCACCCAAATAGAAATGGGTTTGGATGCCAAAGATCAAATCAGCGCCTAAGGCAAAAATAGACGAAGTTATCATTCAACTCCAGATCCCACTCCCCTTGGTAGTGTGGACCTCACCAAATTCAGAGTTTCTCTGAAAGACCACCTTGGTCCTCTCCCCGAAGATCGAGGTAAAGCACCTATTAAGGAGCGATTCGGACCATTTAAAGGCTCCCAAATAACCATTCAGGCTAGGGGTCGTACTAATCCTCCTAATAATAAAGGAAAAGCTCTTATGACCGACCACATCGGATTGCGAGTCGAAGTACAAGAGCCCGTTAGAGTTTCACGCTCATGAAGGTGTAAATCTGAACGAGTGACTCTTGGAGATGCCAATGAAGCGTCGTATCCCTAGAGGGAAACACGTTCGTCTGATGACGATGTTATACATGGAAGCTATGCCAATACACGATAGGTTGCTCCTGTCATCAGACTAATGAGTTGTACTATCAGACGGCAAATACGAACAAGTCTTAGAAGGGAAATGTCCGAGAGACAAACTCTCTTTATCCGTGTGTGAAAATCATCAAGGCAGTGTTGTTAGAATGTAGCTGCCACGAGACTACTCCCTGGAGGGTCTCAGTATTTGAATGAATCTCTACTGAAATGTCTGAACTAAAAACAAGGCGTTTTTGCAGAAGAAGGCCAACCGGCTTAGGTGACGAGTTCCCTCAAGTAACTATCAACATGGCCGACAAAAGCAAGTCCTCGTGACGCTTCAATCCTGAGCCTTTTGCAAAAGTATCTCAGCACATGACTTGGCTGCGGTCTGGAACTGTCAAACCTAGACCCAAGAGGTCACGGTCTTCGATGACAAAACATCAGATGCTTGCTCTGCGTTGGCTTTTGTTGATACGACATCTAGTGTAGGGCAATCTTATGAATCATTCATGATTAATGCTAAACAAATAGCTAAAATTCTCGAGGATGCTTTAGCTAAGCAGAAAGAGAATTTTAAATTTGAGATGGAGATGGCTATGCAGGAGATGAGAGACATGCGCAGCCAACAAATTGCGGTGCTGACGAATCAGCAGGGAGAGTCTAGCCATCATAATAATCCTAACCAAGCTGATAGCGATCAAGAAGCAGATGAGAATGCCAACATGGATACCCCTCCCGTTGATAACAATGCTAGGGGTGGTCCTTCGAATGATAACAATACGAAGGAGGACCACATCACTTCTCCCCGGAATCGCTCGAAGAAGGATACGAGCGAGGATAAGAAGATGAGGGACTTGGAGAGCAAAATCAATGTGTTGATGAGCGCTCAAGAAGTAAAGAAGTTCAGGATACCCTGTCCTTACCCGAGAGAGTGGGAATCAATCCCATACCTGGCAAAATTTAATTTGATTAACTTCATGCCGTTTAACGGAAAGGGTTCCCCCACTCAGCACTTAATATACTTCAAGTCTCATTTGGGAATAATCTCTAGAAATGAGCCCTTGATGGTACGGTCATTCGTTGGCACTCTTCATGGAGCAGCCTTCAATTAGTATCACCGTCTTAAGCTGTGAAGTATCAGCAGTTAGGACGACATGAAAGACATGTTCCTCACAAATTTCTTCGATGACGACACCGAGGTTTCAATTGGAACGTTATTCGATGAGAAGCAGAAGGACGGAGAGTTGGTTGATAATTTCGTCAAACGATTCTGGAACAAAGCTACGAATTATAGAGATATGGTTAGCAAGGACTTCATCCTGGAAACCTGTCATAATAATCTTTCTCTGGATATCCTTGAAGCCACGAGAATGGCGCCATCCAAGACTTGGAAGGATTTGAAGGTCCGAGGAGAACGAGCCGAACGCTTCCTTAAAAGGAAGAAGGCCGAAAGAGGTCAGACAGCAACTAATGCTCCGCAACAAAATTTTGTCCCTCGGGGCAAAGGAAAGGCACAATCAAACGTAGTGGACGCGAATCAAACGTTCGAGCTGCAACTACAACCGCAATAACAACAGCAAAAGTTGCCTCCGATCCAAGATCAGGAAGACGCTAAAAGGGTTAATGACCAAAAATATTACATGTTTCATAGAGCGGTTCACCACCCTACTAAGTATGCTATGCCCTCAAAGACAAGATCCAAGCTTTGATCGACGTTGGGGTCATTACTATGAAACATTCTAAGAAAAAGAAGGTCGGTGCGAACGTAGTGTCAATCAGCTTCGGGTCTGTTCCTTTGAATTGGTTTCAGCCCGAAACCATAATGAACATAGCGGTAAAGGCTGTCAACGACAATCCTCATGAACAACACCAAAAAGGACTTGTGCCATACACAGTCCTAAATGGCAAGATTCTCTGGGTCTATCCCGATCTAATTAAAGATGAACAGTGGGCCGGATTGTCATCCAAGAAGAAGTCAAAAGGGAGAGGAAAATCTTGTTGCGGAGCCTCGGCTATCCCAAAAAAAGAGGATGAGGAAATCTTGACCTTCCCGCTCTCCGAAGATGAGCAAGAAGTCTTTACGACCAACGAATAACTAGTCTTTGCTACCTAGAGTGGAAACGAATACCATTTCAAGTATCCGACCGCCTCCGAGCAGTTAGCTAAGCAGGGGGTAACCAAAACCGTTCCCTCCAAGACATTAGCAGAAATGGAGTGGTCACAACTCCCCCAGCACCTGTTGACAAAACTCAACAAAAGCTAAAGGAGAAAGAACCCTTACACCAAGAGGATTAGAACCCGAAGCAGTCTTGATTCAAACAACCGATTGGAAGAGATAAACCGGGAAGCTCGAACGCTCCGCACCGCTTCGACATTATGACGCAGTTAGCCAATATACCGGCCATAATAACTCTATACGAGCTGCTACGTCTTTTGAAAGACACGAGGGAAGCATTGCAAGAAGCCTTGGCAAATTCTGACGTTTTTCCTGACTCAGATCAAGTCATCCCCTGAAGAACCAGAGCCGTCAGTCCAACATTGCAACCTCACAGCATACTACTTTCCCTACATTTATTTCACCAAGGAGGACATACAGACAAAGAATTCAAAGCATGACCGGCCCTTGTACTTCACCGGGTACATTGGCTCCAGTGTTGTCAACCGGATCCAAGTCAATCCGGGTTCTGCTGTTAGCATCATAGCACTCCGATTGATGTATAATCTCGTAATACCGGCCAATAAGCTAGCCTCCATGGGTACTACGATCTACGGATTCAATACCAGTGGGTCCAGGTCACTAGGTAAAATCCGAGTGAAGTGCCAGATTAGAGACCTGAAGTCAGAAGTCACATGTTATGTGATCGACGCAGAGACTTCCTATAACTTACTGTTGGATCGACTATGGATCCACGGTAACGTTATAATCCCTTCCACCCTCCATCAGTGCCTTAAATATGTAGATACTAATAATGAGGTCAAGACGGTGGTCGTGGATAAGTAACCGTTTAAGAGGTTAGAAAATTATTTTACTGACTTCCTTCTCTACGGGGCTGAATCCGATACTGAACCATCAGCCTAAGGTACGGACAGCGGAGAAGAAGCTGACACCGAAGCTGGGTTTGATTACAACAGTGGTTTTGTACTTAATGACATTATACCCATTGTAATCAATCTTGATGATGGAGAGTCATCGGATAATAGTTGTAATTGACAACTTGCCGAAGAAATAGCAATAAATGATGATTTAGAGTACTCGTTGTGTCTTGATAACATCATGAAGGGGTTATACGATGACCCCGACTTGTATATGCCACTTCAATCATATTGCATGACGAAGAAGCATGCTCAGGATTCGTTCAGAATGACACTTGTTGTCCCCTCAAGGGCAAGGGGTGAAAAGGAAGTCGTTTATCATTAAGGGAAGGAGTTTTCAGTACCAGATCATTTCTTGAGAGAAGAGGATGATGATGATAAACCAGCTCCTTATTTATTCAGATATGATACAAAAGCGTGGAACCTCATGGAGAGATACGGATATGACTTCACACTTGGAGAATGTCTTTGTTTCGGTCGAGGCCCGTGAGTTCTACTTCGTATAGCTTATGTACCAAAAGGAAAACTCGATAATTATTATAGCTAGAAGAGGTTTAAGCTATGTCTCCTCGTCTGATGATGAGCGCTGCTAGAAAGTCATCAATCAAATAGCTAATGAGGGTAAAGACGAATATTCTTCCGATTCTTTAGCCTGGGATTTCGACGCTAGTCTTGGGGAAATGTTCGAAAGACTAATGTCGAACATGACTATAATTGACTCCGTCACCATCGAAGAAGATAATCAAATACCAACTTGGGAAGACACTTGGGTTCATCACCTGAATATGAAGTACGGTGATAGATTCGAACAAAGAGAACCCCCTACCGAGGACCAAGTAATCCAAGTGAATATGAGTGACGAAGATAATCCGAAACCGATATTCATTAGCGACAGTCTCCTGCCAAATGAGAAAGAAGAGCTAATTACCCTCATTAGAGAGTACATCGATATTTTTTCTTGGAACTACGAGGATAGGCCAGGGCTCGATCCCAATGTGGCAATGCATCACCTCAACATTAAGCCAGATGTCAAACCTGTCAAACAATAACAAAGATGGCTTCGTCTGCAAATCATGGAAGCGATCGAGTTCTAAGTTAAAAAGCTTATTGACTTGAGTTTTGTTAGGGAGGTGCAACACCCTGAGTGGCTTGCTAATATTTTCACAGTCCTTAAAAAGAACAGAAAGATAAGGATCTGCATCGATTTTTAAGATCTTAACACGATATGCCCGAAGGACGACTTCCCTCTTACCATCACAGATGTTATCATCAACAACACGTGTGGGTTCGAGAGAATGTCTTTTTTCTGGCTATAATCAAATAAAGATGCATTCAGATGATGAGAAGCATACCGCATTCAGAACACCCCTCGGTGTCTTCTGTTAAATAGTTATACCCTTTGGCTTGAAGAACGCAGGTGCCACATATCAAAGAGCCATGTCAAAGATTTTTCAGGAGTATCTCCGAAAGACCATTGAATGCTATGTGGATGATCTAGTTGTGAAGAGCTGTAACAATAATGATCACATCAAGGACTTGAAGCCGATGTTTGACCTAATGCGGACTCATCAACTGAAGATGAACCCTACTAAATCTTTCCTCAGAACATCCAGCGACAAATTCCTTGGATTCGTTATCTCTACCAAGGGTATTCATATTGACCCCGATAAGGTGAAGGCAATTAATAAATTGCAACCCCCGAGAAATCTTAAAGAACTCAGAGGGTTACAAGGACGGTTAGCATACATCCGCCGGTTTATTTCGAACCTTTTAGGAAAGTGTCAGCCATTCTCCAAATTCACAAAGAAATGTGTATCATTTATATAGGACGATGCTTGTCAAAAAGTATTTGAAGATATCAAAGAACATCTCTCGAAACCCTCTGTACTCATTGCACCGAAATCAGGCAAACCGTTCTTGATTTATGTTAAGGCGACGAGCCACTCGTTAAGTGCATTACTTGCACAAGACGACGGCAACGGTCACGAACATGCTGTATATTACCTAAGCTGGACCTTTGTGGGTGCCGAATCTTGGTATGCAATGATTGAGAGGGAGTGTCTCGCCTTGGTGTTCGCAATTCAAAAGATGCGGTATTACTTAGTTAGACATACTATTTATGTCATCTCCAACATTAACCCAGTCCGAGTATTTATGACGCAGCCAGCTTTCATGAATTGGCAGTTAGCAAAATGGGCCCTGCTTCTATCCCAGTATGATCTACACTTTAAACAACAGAAATCAGTCAAAGGACAAGCTATTTGTGATCTTTTGGCAGCTAACCCAACTACAGATACCGCCAAGGTATACGACGATCTACCAGATGAAACCCACAAAGCCAACGTAACTTCTCATCAACATGTATGCATTTGTACTTCGATGGTGCTTATCGAGCAACTAACGTAGCAAGTACTCTTGGATGTTCTAAGATCTCCTTCATAGTCGGAGTTGTCTTAGTTTCCCTGGGAAAACATGTGATGCCTCGAGCCTACTCACTAACCGAGCCGTGCTCAAATAACGTACCTGAGTATAACACGCTGCTTATTGGACTCAGCTTTGCTAAAGAGATGGGGGTCGAGTACCTTGAAGCTTTCGGTGACTCTCAACTGGTAGTTAAACAAGTTCAAGGGGAGTATGAGTTCACAAAACATGATTTGATGCCATATCATAAGATGGCCGTTGAGATGGCAGAATCGTTTGAAGGATTCTTCATCGAATACATTCCACGCTTACAGAACGCCTACACGGATGCATTAGCAGTATCTCTGGCACAACCTCCCAAAATGGAACAATTTGTTATGGTGAGAACTCACCAGATCTTTGTACCAATGTACGATGTAGACGATGGAGAAGAGGATATTAAAGAAGTGCATTCAACCCAAGTTGAGTTCAAATGCCAAGACTGGCGTTTCCCTATCATAGACTACATCCTACACGTGATTTTACCGAAAGACATGAAGGAAAGAGACTCAATCTGACGGAGAGCACCGAGATTCCACTATAACACAGAGAGTCAAACGCTATATCATCAGGGGTAAGATGGTTTACTACTACGTTGTCTATCGACTAAAGAAGCAGAAGAAGTCCTTAAGGAGACGCACGAAGGGGCTTGTGGCGCACACCAACCTAGCCCCAAACTTTATGACCGCATCAGAAGGATGAGATATTTTTAGCCCACCATGATCAAATATGCAGTCGCATATGCCCGAAAGTGTCACGCGTGTCAAGTACACGCGAATTATATGCACCAACCCCCGGAGCAAGTACACCCTTTGGCTACATCATGGCCTTTCGAAACTTAGGGAATGGACGTCATGGGTCCTATTTTTCCATGTTAGTTAAAGGCGACCGATTCATCCTTACAATTACCAATTACTTCTCCAAATAGGCTGAAGCGATTCCGCTCAGCGAAGTTAAGATGAGCAACGTTGTGGCTTTCATCAAACACCATATTATCTATCAGTATGGTATCTTAAGACGAATCATACATGACAACGGTTCTCAGTTTGTCAATAATATCTTCATCAAATTTTGTGAGAAATTCAAAATTCAAGACGTCTCGTCGACGACTTACAATCCCATAGCGAACGGATTGGTTGAAGCTTTTAACAAGACTATCATAAAACTTTTGTCAAAACTCGTGAAGACTACTAAACGAGATTGGGACGATAAACTCGGCAAAGCTCTATGGGCCTATCGCACCATAGTTCGCACGTCTACTAGAGTAACCCCGTATTCTCTAGTGTATGGGAGTGAAGTAATTCTTCCATTGGAAATTTAAATTCTATCTCTTCGGATCGCTCTTGCAACGGAGATAACAACCGAAGAACAACATCAGAAACATCTCGAAGAACTAGAGATGCTTGATGAAAAGTGCTTAGAAGCCCAACAGCACATTGAATTCTATTAATCCAGAATTTCCCGAGTTTTTGACAAAAAAAGTTCGACAATGGAGTTTTAGAGAAGGAGACTTGGTCTTAGCTGTTCGACGACCAATGATCCTCAATTCCAAGAAGAAAGGCAGGTTTGAACCCAAATAGGAAGGACCATTTGTGGCAGAGATAGTCTATTCGAACGGCGCATATCGCCTTATCACCAAGGAAGGTGCTCGACTTATGATACCGATAAATGGGAAATTCTTGAAGAAGTACTACCCTTAGTACATTCAAGATAACCCATGTATTGGGAAGTTCCCGGAAGAATACTACATGTAGTATTCTTAGGGATAACCCAGTTACTACAAAAGTGATAGACAAGAGATCCACACTTGGACTCTGAATGTTTTCAAAGTTGGAACATATTTTATTGTTGATATTGGATTCACCAACTCTCATGAATTCTTTTGCTGAGACGAGATTCGACCATTTTGACAGATCAATCTTTCCTCAAAAAATCCCCCACTGATCAAATCAATTGACGGTGGGTCCACCAAAATTTCTATCCACCAATCTTTGACGTCTTTCAAACTTAACATGTTAAGTCTTGATCACTTAACATCAAAATCTTCCATCGAGTGGCTAGTACAAATCAGCATTTTTCACTGCTATCGGTATTACACTCCCACTTCAAGTTAGGGCCAAAGCCAAAAATCCCCTCTCAATTCCTTCCATGAACGAGAGATCCACTTTCAATTTGAGCAATCAAACCTATAAAAGTTAGGATTTTCGCCAACCCCACTTGGTCAAACCTGTAGATAGTTAAGACCAAGATCGGATTCCCACTTTCGATAAACGAGAGACTTCCACCTTTTTGATTTTAGTCAAACCTATAAAAGTTAGAGCCAAAATCAGAATTTCACCTTAATAAATGAGGGATTCTTTTCTTGGATTAAGCAACAAATCCTATAAAAGTTAGGGTTGCTTAATCTTTCCGATTCTCGAAGTGGAGATCACACTCCTAGTTTCACCTTTCCGGATTCTGGGGGTAGAGATCTCATCTCGAGTTTCCTTTGCAACTGGAGATAGAATATAAAATTCTTCCTCTTTAGTTTTGAGAGATAGAATATAAAATTCTTCCTTTCCTGTTTTGGGTTCGTCTTTACCATAAACAAGACCTGGGGATAGAATATAAAATTCTTCCTCTCCAGCATTGGGTTTGTCTTTTACCCTAAGAAAAGACACAATTCCTGACTTCACCACTGTGCATTTCACACACGGAGGATTTTATCTCGATCCCTAATTAGAGATAAGCCTACGTCTAACATACGTTGCCGGTTTAGTCTTTCACCGATTAAAAAATACACCAGAATCCAAGTCTGGGGACTTTTATCCCGAAGCCTAAGTAGGGATAAATTAGCACCTAACACGCATTGTTGGGTAGTCTATTCTTGTGAGAAAGACGAAGTCTACGTATTCAATATTGTAGCACCAAGAGAGTTAACTCTCTTAGCACAACATTACATGTGGAACGGACTTAAACAATCCGTATGTATGCCCGATTCAAACAGTAATTGGTAAAGGCACGTCAAATCCATTGATGGCTGAGGATTTGCATAAAACCCTGAGTCTACATCTGATAAATGCGGCCGGGTAGTCTATTCCCGTGAGAAAGACGAAGTCTACATATTCAATATCATAGAACTAAAAGAGTTAACTCTTTTAGCACAACGTTACATGCGGAACAGACTTAAACAAATCGCATGCTAGCCCGACTCAAACGGTAGTCGGTAAAAGCTCATCAAACCCGTTGATGGCTGAGGGTTTGCCAAAAATCCTATGAGAATCCCGCAAGGGATGAGTAAGTCTATGTATTTAAAAATCATAGCGCTAAGTCTAAAAGAATTCATTCTTTTAGCACAACATCACATGCAGAATGAATTTGAACAATCTGCATGCTAGCCCGATTCAAACGATAATCGGCAAAGGCAAGCCAAATCCGTTGATAGCTAAGGGTTTGCCAAAAATCCTATAAATATTATGGTTATTCATCCTAGATTGGATAATAATCATAATAAAGAGAAGATTGAGCTAAGTAAAAGATTTTATTTATTAATAAAGTCAAAATGAAGGAACTATCGCTCCGAGTACAATCCGCGGCTGAGGATCCGGTGTTCCAGCATAGAAAGATCTTCGGCAAAACTCCGCTCGAGTTTAGCCTGCAACTCAACTCGAATGAAATCTTCAGATGTATCCAGTATCTTCGCGGCTACGCTCCTCACTTAGCCAACTTCTCTTCTGTAGGCTCCAGCTTCTCTAATGTCTGCCTTCGAGAGTCTTAAGCATTGGCTAAGTCGTCCTCAAGAATAGCACGAGATTCTTCAGCATATTTCAAGGCCTTCTTAAGTTTAGCTAACTCCTCGTCGGTCAAAGCTAGAGAGCTAAGCAAATCAGCCTTAGCCTTGTCATTTCTCAAGAGGTTAGCCCTCATCTGCATAACAGAGCTCTCCTGTGACTGAAGATCATGTCCAATGGATACTCTGGAGTCATGCAACAGCTTCAACTCAGATTCCAACTGAGTAGCAACAAAAGAGGAAACACCTCTAGTCTTTCGTTCCCCTAACTCTTGAGATTCGCGCTCTAGTATGGCAAGATCCGCAACAAGGGAATCAGCTAGCTCGGGGTATCCCTCCTCTCTAATCATCATCATATGGCGGTCAAATGATCGTCTGTACTGATCAAAACATAATCCATGATGAACGATCCTCTTGACCATCTTACCCAAGAAGGTAAGGAAACTCTCAAGATCTATCCGGAACATGTCTATGCCCGGATCAGTATCAGATAATAAAGCTATAGTGCACTCATATGGAGACGGTGAAAACCTACAAATAATCATATGAAGAGGTAAGAAACCCTAGAATATTGCGGAGAAATTCAGAGTGAATTATGAGCTTACCAGTGCCAACAGAGGTTCCTTCAGTTTGATGTCCTGTAGCAGGCTCCACCAATCTAGTCTCGGCAGGCTCGGGAATGATAGCAGGTGCGACTGTTGATGGTATATTGACTCCTTTAGGAGTTTCTGCAATGCCCAGAGGGTTTGGGGGAACAGCAGCCTAAAGATAGGAATCGAACGTCTGACTCATGGCCATACTTCCCTCTAGTGGGGAAGAGACAGAACCCTCAGGAAGACTGGAGATACCAGGAATCATAGTAGTATCAGTCTTAGTGGCTGGTTCTATGATTACAACTCTTTTTCAGTCAAATAGAGATTTCGACAAATGAAAATAATGATGATGCGGAGGATTACATGCGTACCTACGGATAAACTACCCTCAGGCAGATTGGAGATACCAGGAATCGTAGTAGTATCAGTCCTCGTGGTTGGTTCTGCGATTACAACTCTTTGCCAGTCAAATAGAGATTTCGACAAATGAAGAGAATAATGATGTAGAGGATTACATGCGTACCTGCGGATAAACCATCCTCATGCAAACTGGAGATACCAGGAATCGTAGTAGTATCAATCCTAGTGGCTGGTCCTGTGATTACAACTCTTTGTCAGTCAAATAGAGATTTCGACAAATAAAGAAAATTACAATGTCGGAGATTAGATGCATACCTGCAGATGAACCATCTTCAATGGATGGTCCTGTAGCCCCTCTGGTAGCCTGCTCTGCCAACATCTCAACGAGCAACCTAGTGTCGGATCCCGAGAAACTTGGTGCTGAAACATACATGTGCTTACTAAATCCCCTGAGATCCATGCCATGAAAAGTCTCATCCTTGATTGGTCTCTCTAGCGCAATATCTGCATGAGAATTTAAGTGTTGGATATATAAAAAGAAGCTAAAAGTTCATGATAGAGAAGTGCGGACTCACTTGAGGTAGTGGCAGGAGGCTCATCCACCCTGATATTCGTGCCCGCATTCTTCAATTTGTCTAAAAGAGAATGAAGCGCGGAAGTGATTAAAGGGGGAACGAATTCCAAATTACCTAACTCCTTTAACTGCCACTCGAATGGTGTATTACCGGTGTTAGATATACGTGGGCATAAAAAACTCAGCTCAACGGTATTATCCTGATTAGCATCCCGGTTTTCTCCCACATATGTAGGCTCATCACGAATGGCATCACACATTTGCTGCACAAAGCTCGGGCTATCTAAATGGCCAGGATTAGAATACAGAGTTGCATGGAAGTTCACCTTCGCCATGGCTTCTTGAAACACGAAACATGATTAGGTTCAGGGAATCTAGAAGAGCACCATTCTAAGGTCATGAAAATAATGGAACATTACCTTTCTCTCCACCAACATTTACAGTACCTCGTAACTCTGCTTCACAGGCGCACTGACCAATATGTAACTTAAGAGCGGTCTTCATCCGTTTTAGGGGACAAACCTCTACAGGACCAGTGGGTCGCTCATGCGTAGATTTAGTACGCATCTCAACCTATGCAGGAGCCTCGGCGTTGGATCGTGATCTCGTGTAATGGAAAATAAGAGGTTCATGCTCGTCAATCATCCTACCTGGAGTGACAAGAGTCATCTTATTAGGATAAGTAAATAAAACATTTCGTTCCGGCTCTGGATGAGCCGGTCGAGATCTAGAGTTTTGAGACCAACGAAGAAATGCCAGATCCATTAATTCGAAAAAGAAAGAGTCTAACAAACCTATTTCAGATTCTTCCTCGTCAACTCCAACGTCTGTGTCCATATCCCTAAATTCTTCTTCAGAAGTCTTATCCTCATCATTAATAGGAAGGAGCTCCTCATCATCCTCCATCTGGCTTTTGCTCAAACGAGAGGGTTGACAAGTTTCTTCCCTCGCTTCTTTGAAAGCCTAGCCTTACAAGCAGCTTTAATGGTAGTCTGAACCAAGTGCTCAGCCTCCAAATCTGAGAGACTCTTCACATCTAGAAGCTCGTTGGTTGAAAGGAGCCATTTGCAGCTGAGAAAGGTAAGCAATGGCTTGCGTTTGGATGAAGGGAGAGCGAAATAGGCACCGGTACAACCCTTCATAGTCCAGAGCCATGCTCGGGCACCGTGAATAAGACCTCCTTTAGTCCTCAAGCCTCGGTTTGGGTTTCCAACATATAGTTGGTGATAACTAAACTGACGAGCGAAACGACAAGAGAGATAGGGTTCTATGTGACAACGACCCTTCACTTGAAGAATGAGGTATCTAGCACGAATATTCACCAACCAACGAAAGCAACCAACATCAAGGGAGGTCCGACCGGCCCTTGCCTTCTCCTCATTAATCAATACATCATCATAGCAGCCCAAGAAGAGAGGAAAATACCTGAATAACTCCCAGCTCCTACGAACTTGAAGCTCTCGCTGTACATCAGTGAAGGTATTCGCATACCATTTGCTCCCTTCTAACAACTGCAGAAAAGGGGCAGAGGCATCAACAGTACTAGGCGCCGACATCAAATCAGGATGGTGAAGGACAAGCCATGCTATCAAGTACATATACGGAAGCTCAACCTTTACGTAGAGAATCTTGATCGACGGTTCAGAACGCACATGTGTAAAACCATCGACCAAATACCTAAGCCCACAATGAATGCCGGTAACCATTACCGAAAGCAGAGAAAGATCCTTCCCGTGAGCTAATTAAACGGCAGGGAGGAGGACCTCAATAGCCAAAGCATCAGAGAACTAGTATGGAATGACGCACTTCTTCAACCAGAGGGCGAGATAGCCCGCTAGGAGGGTCCTAGGCCGAATAGGCTTCCGTGCATGACAAAGGAACGTTCAAAATTTAGACCCCGCCGGAAAGGAACCCTCCACACTAGCGGTAGCAAATGAACAAGCGTCAGCCCTCTCAATTAACTTATTAATGACAGAAGGTGTCAAAGGGGCCAATTCACAAATAGTCTCACCCGAATTGCTCTCCAAGTGCTGAAATTAATAATCAGCAAACTGCTTCTAGCTAACCTGCTTCTTCCTCTTCGCCAGAGGACTCACCCTGACCAAGGATGTATAATAATGACACGTGAGGTCCTAGAGCGTGTCATACATGTTGGAGGAATCTCTCTTTAGCTGTCCTAACTGTAGGTTAGAGGGAAAGTACTCTTGATATGGACAATCTCCCATCGGAAGACCAGAAACCTTGTTCATCTCTTGGAGAGCTAACCTCAACTCTCCACTACAAGTCAGAAAAGTGTTACTATCAGGGTTATAAAACTCTAGCAATGCAAAGAAATAACAGTTGCTGACCAGGAGTCTGTACATAGTGGCTCGTATAGATGCATACAATCCGCTGCGCTTCAGCTCACTCTCCTAACGTCCCAAGACGTAACTAGTCATACGAGTCCACCACTTCTTAAGCAGCGAGGACGATCAACTGAAACATCTGAATTACTTCGGGGGTAATCTCCTCCCAAGCCTAGCCAGACGATTCCTTATAGTATGGGCGACTGCTAACACCTCGTTCAGTGGTGATGTATCAAGTCCCAGAATCCCCGGTCGAAGGCAGCGAATATAATTATACCCATCAGAACCTGAGGTCTTATGATGGGAAATAAATCCATAATGAACTCAGTCATGGTCATCTGTAAGATTCCAGGACATTTGTCGCCGCATAGCCTACGTCTCCAAATGAGCAAGAGAATGCTGACGGGGAATAGAAGGAATGTATAAAAGGCTCCCACCATCATCATTCAACCAATGTTCATCATCAAGAGTCAACTTAGCCGGATCCTCAGCATGGTCCCCGAACAAATAATCTGGCTTCTCTAAAGCCTGGGAGAAATGGAATCTTCAGTAAAGGCATCATTGGTAATCAGCTGGCGTAATGAACGGCGTCCCTCCGTCTCGTATCAATCGATGCACCTCCTCGGAATGAATCTCGTTGAACTAAGGAGTCAGACTAATAGCTTTCTTGTCAACACTAATAATGAATGTCTCCCTGTTGCAACCCGTCGTAGCATGAGGTGGAAAACCTTCTGCGGGGAACTCAACTGCGGCAAAACAAACATGGAATCAGAAAATTATTTATAAATTATACAAGGGTTGAATTCATCTCAAAAGCTAGCGAGATAGAGTCGTTCATTGGGTGATTGGCGAGATGATTTCGAGTGTCCTACACAGGAAGGGCAGTATGCATCATCACGTAAACAACGTGATAATGTACCCCGACCCATGTAGTGTAATACAACACGAAATCGCCCTAACATGCCGAAAGATGTGAATTGGCCAAGCAAAACACGTCTTTTGAAACCTCAATCCCCGTGAAGGGGCCAAACGAGGGCATGATAGAACCCGAAATCATCCTGAAACCTCAATCCCCGCGAATGAGGATGTCGATTCTTCCCGAATAACCCGCAAAGGGGCCAAACGAGGGCATGATAGAACCTAAAATCATCCTGAAACCTCAATCCTCGTGAAGGAGGATGTTGGTTCTTCGCGAATGATCCATAAAAGGAGTCAAACGAGGATACGGAAAGCATAAAATCTCACCCCCATAAGAGGAAGCTACGGGAGCCTCCCTTTCACTATACTGAGAAGATGAACGACTCCTATGAAATCATGGTCGGCGCAGAGACATGGTTAACCTGCAACGAAAATCAATGGATCAGGTACAATCATAAATCCAAGAACCCGAAAATTAAAAGGGAAATTATGAACTTCGACTAAAATCCTATAAATAAAATGGGGTTTTGTAGTTGAAGTCTAATTAAACCTACAAGCTCTATGTATGCAAACAATGGGTTTAAATCACATTCAAATCCTTCATGATCAACTTTGGGGTGAAATACCCAAAATACCCCTCATTTTTTAGGCTCAAAGTTAGTCATGAACACCTACAAATTTCGGCCCAATTGGCACATACACCTCTCAAACTTTTGGTCATGGGTATGTAGTCCAAACTCTTGAAATTTTAGCCCTTTTACAAATAAGCCCCTCTACAATATTTGGTTCCTTTCTATAAATAAACTCCTCAATAATTTGTGGTCTTTTTACATAAAACACCCCTCAAAGGTTTGGCCAAATGGGCATACAATCCAAGTCCCAAAATTTTAGTCTACTTTTGCACAAAAGCCCCTCAAATTTCAGCCCTAATTTACACAAAAGCCCCTCAAAATTTTGGCCTTATTTTTGCATAAAACCCCTCAAAATTTCGACCATTTTCAAAACCCATCTTCAAGGTTCAATATTTTTCACAAAACCCACCTCATGAGGGCAAAAAGGCATGATCTTTGCATACAAATTCATGAATTCTTGATTACATACCCTCATTACAAGAATAAAATCTCAATCTTTCTTTTAAAAAATCTATGGGTTCTTAATTAAGAATGCAAAAAGAGAGCTCTTGAAGAGATGCTTACCCAAACCAAGAAGCTTGAAAACCTAACTCAAAAGTCTAAGTCTTAAGCTTGAGGATGAAAAAAAAAATCCTAGCTTTGAGAGGAGACAAATTTTGGCCAACAAGGAGAATAAAAATCCGAAATTCTTTTGAAGGGTTGAGGGGTTTTAAAGGCAAGAGTTTTAATGGGTTAAGAGTTCTTGAAGAAAAGAAATAATAGGTTTTAGTAAGAGAAGGAAGATGGAGGAGTTTTAGGGGGGAAAAGGATTCTAATTTGAAATTTTGGGAGAGGAGGAAGTAAGAGTACACAAGAGAACAAAACAACAAGGGAACAAAAGAAAAAAAACCAAAAGAGGGAGGGGGGTGTCTCGGCCCATTAGCCGAGACACCCACGGGTGTCTTGAGCCCAGGCCGGCCCTCAGGTGCTTTCGTGACCTCTATTTCACCCGTTTTTGCTGGTTACTAGTTATTCTGATGAAAATCGACACTAATCAACACCGGTCATCGCATTGCGATAAAAATCAACGTCGGGCGATCCGAAACCCTAAGGTCAATGCCGTTCAATGCGTAACCCTAGGTCAACGCCGTTCAATACGTTGTGATGAAAATCAACGCCTGGCGATCTGAAACCCTAAGGTCAACGCCGGTCAACATATAACCCTAGGTCAACACCGGTCAACGTGTTACGATGAAAGTCAACGCCTGGTGATCCGAAACCCTAAGGTCAATGTCAGTCAATGTGTAATCCTAGGTCAACACCGGTTAATGGGTTGCGATGAAAGTCAACGTCTAGCGATCCAAAACCCTAAGGTCAACGCCGGTCAATGCGTAATCCTAGGTTAATGTCGGTCTACACGTAACCCTAAGGTCAACGTCGATCAATGCGTAACACTAGGTCAATGTCGGTCAACGTGTAACCCCTATGTTGCGATGGAAGTCAACGCCTAGCGATTCGAAACCGTAAGGTCAATGCCGATCAACGCGTAACCCTAGGTCAATACCGGTCAACGCGTTATAATAAAAGTCAACGCCTGGCGATCTGAAACCCTAAGATCAACATCAGTCAATGCGTAACCCTAGGTCAACGCCAGTCAACGCGTTGTGATGAAAAGTTAATGCCGAGTGATCCGAAACCTTAAGGTCAACATCGGTCAACGTGTAACCCTAGGTCAACGTCGATCAACGTGTTATGATAAAAAGTCAACGCCGAGCGATCCGAAACCCTAAAGTCAATACCGTTCAACGCATAGAACTAAGTTAATATATTGTAACAAAGATAGTCAGTTCTAAGTCAACTCGATGACACGAGCCAAAATCAACTCACCAGTTTTTGATTTGAGACTTTGACGACGGCCAGACGATAAACACAACGCCGGAAGAATTTTAGCTATTCGTTAAAATATTGAATAGACTAAAAATTGAAGGAGTCAAGAGTCAGAGCTAACTACATGTCCTTTTACACCGACTGAAGGTTGGACAGATCACATCCAAAGTATTTCAGGCTCCTCTATAAAAGAAATGAGACCGAAACATTTTGGAGGGGGTATATGTAGGTGTCAAAAATCATCTATAGGTCCCCACACGCGGCTTGAGACAGAGAGAAGATAATGAACATTGCTATCCGATTCAAAAAATCTCATTTGACGATGACAAGCACATGAAGTGAGTCAACAAACCATGCAAAGCAACAAAACTTCAGAATAACGGAAACACAAATGGATCGGCATCTGTCATACTTAGATATCAACACATTGTATTTATAATATCTTCCACAATCACTAGAGAGCTAGAATAAAATACCAACACATAATTTTGTATACTTTCAAAAGTAACGTATCTCAGTTATATAGTTCAATGATAGGTCGTATTCATAATCAGCATCTGTCATACTTAGGCTATCAAGTAATTGTCTTAGTGTAACGGACTATCCTGTAGGTATCCTAAACTGTGTACACGGCTCATTAGTCTCATCACGATCTTAGTGCATAACATGAGTGCGGGACGGACTACCCAATAGGCATCTTAGAAATACAGCTCACGAGCCTCATCGCACCCTAGTGCGGGACGGACGGCTAGATCAAGCCTCCTAAAATCCGACTCAATGGCCTGTACATGTGGAATATTGATGCACTACCTCATGTAGTACTGAACTGAGCTCATCAACGATATCCACCTCATATAAATCTTTATATCTCTGGCATGTCGATGCACTATCCCATATAATACTGAGCTATGCTCATCAACGACAGTTACCTCATGTATAAACCATGTATATCTAGTGTGTCGACGCACTATTCCATATAGTACTGAGCTGTGCTCATCAACGACATCCAACATGTATATGAACTATATCTAATTCAATATGATCAAATCAAAATTCATCATAATCCCCTTGAGATTCTTAAATATATAACATAACATATTCATAACTAAACATGTAATATCAAGCGGCTCAAAACTCCGCGAACGCACCTCAAAACGGCGCAACACAGCTCCACAAAATAAGCAGGAAAAACAGACGTGATATCTGTTAGTAAAACAAGCATATCTTTCTCTAGGAAAATTATTTTTACAAATGGTTTTCTATTTTTAAAACTAAATTCACACATATTTTAAATGACATAAGTTTGGTTTAGTTTGGAGTTTATTTGTTATCCTAAATCTCTAGTTAAATATTATATATGTGCAGCCATTTTTCTACAGGACATGTTGTTAGTAAATATAATATATCTTTCTCTATACAAACTCCTTTTAAGAATGATTTTTTGTTTTGAAACCTAGATTCATACATCTTTCAAATGACATAATTCTGGTTCAGTTTGGAGTTCATTTATTATCCCAAATCTCTAGTTAAACAATATATATGTGCAGCCGTTTTTTGCAGGATATATTGTTAGTAAATATAACATATCTTTCTCTATACAAGCTCTTTTTAAGAATGGTTTTCTGTTTTGAAACCTAGATTCACACGTCTTTCAAATGACATAAGTTTGGTTCAGTTCGGAGTTCATTTGTTATTCCAAATCTCTAGTTAAACATTATATATATGCATCCATTTTTCTGCAGGACATATTATTAGTAAATATAACATATCTTTCTCTATACAAACTCTTTTTAAGAATGGTTTTCTGTTTTAGAAACTAGATATATATATATTTCATTTAAAACTAGTTTGGTTAAATTTGGAGTTTATTTTCTATCTTAAACTCTCAATTAAATATTATACAAGTGTTGTAGTTTTCTGCAGAAAAATATATATATAGTACATCACTTAAATTTCTCATATATGAATAAAATTATGAAAAACCCTAATGATCATGATCATGATACTATAATAAACGGTAAGAAAAGATTACTAATCTAGCATTGGTTTAAGATTTATTATCAAAAATCTGACTTTTAACACCTCAGGTTAAAATTAAAGCATGAAAACACATATTAAACATCATAATAATCATCTACACTAG
>BQKN01000307.1:0-20428 GCA_022839385.1 Asparagus kiusianus
AGGTGCAAAATAACGAAGGTCGCTGTTTCAACCAAGATTTAGTTGGAATCAGCCGAACCTTGTCTTCAATTTCAAAACAAACAAGGGTCATTACTTCAATCAAGTGTTGGTTGAGATACTTCGAAACTCGTTCTAAAATTCTAAGACTTGGTTTTGATAGTTGTCCCACAATTTTTGAAATTCTAAAGGCGGAGACTTGTTAAGACAAGTCTTATGTATTGTGTGACTAATGAACTCCATTAACAAAGAACCAAAGCGCACAAAGGAGAAAGTTGATAGATAAGGGCATAATTGTATTGATAAAATATCATTACAATTTCTCAACAGTTTTGTGGATTTCATCAGCAAGTTGGTTGATAGATTCTCGGTGTGCTATTTCAACCTCCGCCACTGCTTGCTTGTGCAGATCATCATCAGAAGATAATTTTACATTACTTACGGAGCTGCTTAGCCTCTCCAAAGCATTAGACTCAATCTGAAGTAGTGCTTAATGTTCTGCCTGCTGAGTTGTCAAAGTTTGCCGCCTTTTGGTTGCGCTCCTCAACTCATCCTCCTCTTCTGCCAGCTTAACCTGTATGTCAGCAAGCACAGCTCTATAAGATTCAACCAAGCATTGCTGGTTGTGTTTAGTATTAGCAACCTCTTTCTTCTTCCTGGATAACTTCTCGCCAACTTCCCTGAGCTCTTTGACCTTCTGCTTTTTCTCAAGCACTTGGCATTCGAGCGCAAATAGAGAACTGTCCTTTTGCCTCAAGAGCTACATAGGGTGTTCCTCAACTATAGGAAGGAGGGACTGATTGCGGCGATCTTCCCACTTTTAGAAAAGGCTTTCAACCTTTACCAAATGCATCCAATAGGATAGTGTGGTTATATCGCTAGTCAAGTTCTGCATTACATGCAAAAGAGGTTCCAGCATTGCCTTAATCCCAGCAAATTCCCACCACGATCCAATACCTGAGTAGGAGATTACCTTAGAATGGTGAGGAAATTATTCCGGACCATAGACACTCTAAATTCTTTTGACATATCAAAAGAAGAAGAGGGTGTAGCATGGGTAGGCACCGATTCCGAATAGCTAGCAGACGTAGCTGCTATTTCTGATGAAGTGAACACAGTGGTTTCCCCAATGGTTGTAGGGGTAACGATAGTAGCATTAGTAGCGACAAACATGGTTGATGCTGGAGTTAGAATTTTTGTTGAGGCGCTAGAGCTGTCGGACGCAACACTCATAGTCATTTCAGCCTTGGCTGCGGAAGCTATATCCAACGCAAGTTTAGTTCCAACAGTTGTTTCAAGAGCAATAGTTGTATCCGTAGCTGTTCCAGTGCCAATAGTTGTACTCGGAGTGACCTCAGCTTCAATTGGAATAACGGGGGCAACGACAGCATCCTTATCAGTCACACTTAGTTCAGAGTGTGATCTCACACGGAGTTGAGATAGTGGAACGTTGTCCTGAGATAGTGGAACGTTGTCCTCGGACTCTGACTCCGTGTCAACTCCAATTGATTCGATGGGAGGAGCGATTACCACTTGAGCTTCTCACCTTGGTCTCTTCACGTCATATTTAATTCTCCTCATAGAGCCTGACCTCTTGGACTTATCTCCCATCTACCTTGAAGCTTCAGCCCCTTCAACTCGTTCTGTAGAAGGAAGTTAAACATTAACAGAGTGATAATTCAAAGCTTACAATAAGTTAAGACTAGCATACCAGTGGGTTCCATGGCAAGGTTGGATTCCCCAAGCACAGCTTTAGTAGATTGTTGAGGGGAACGTCTACTCTCAGAAGCTTCATGCTGAAAGTGCTCAAACGGCTCATCAGCACGAGTAGGATCCCCAAAGGATCCCAAAGTCACCAAAAGCAGCTTCGGCTCTAAGAGCCTCATCCTTCCCAGCAGCAGCGAATATATTACTCCCATATTCATCAACGCGTGGAGATCTCGGGAGTGTACTCTCATCTAGAGCCATGTCCACCTCTTCTTGAGTCTCATGAGGACTAGAAGGTCAAGATTCTTCTACACTAACATTTTCTTCGGCATATAAGAATTCTTTAAGTCCCGGTATGCGACTCCTACTAGAAGTGTTCCCAGATCAATAGCAACGTCGAATGAAGCATAGTCCTAAGGAGTTTATGTTGAAGTTTGGGATCACTACATTCGCCATGTAATGCCACTTGCAATATGTGAGCATTGCTCAGGGTTGAGAATCCTGTTGCGGGAGTGAGAAACGAGCACATGTACCTCCGACAATGGTCCAATACCAAGCCCTTGCTCTGATAATTAGACTACAACCCTTGGATTATAGTTGAGTGTTAGGATTGCCAATGTATAATTGGTCATAACCAAATTGGCGGGCAAAGCGGCAAGGCAGCTTGGCGGTAGCTGGTCCCTGGAAAATGAGGAAAACACCGGTTGAACTCAAAATTCTTATGATACCAGAGAGTACGTCTCACCAAGGCCATGTAACACTTACTCCAATCAGAGTTTTCTAACCTCTGGATGAAAGGATTAACTTGTCCCTCTACGTAAGTGGAAGGCGCACCCATAAGTGTGGGATAATGCATAACGAACCACGCTATGAGATAGGCGTAGGGCAACTCTACCTTCGGGTTCTCAGTGTCGTGACAAAAAGCATGACATAATCATCGTAATCCCTAATGGATATGAGCAATCATAGCAGGCAGAAGAGCATATTGACGATTATGCACCAAAAAAACAGCCGAAAATACCACATCTACCGGCAATGCATCGAAACTGCCGGAAGGAACAACAACATGCCTGAGCCATAACATGAGATATCCTGCCAGAAAGGCATTAGAAGAAATCGGCTCCCCACATTGGTAAAAGTAACTGTCAAACATCATTTCTATCGGGTAACCATGCTCATCTGAGGAGGTCACATAGGATATGGGTAGGTTAGTGAGTATACGTCGAGACAATTCACCTGCCTCACAAGGACCTAGTGGTACTATGAGGTCCTTCTTATGAGTTAAGTTCTTAAAGAGGTAATGTGCCCAGATGTTGTGGCTGAGGAGTTTTTCACCTTTCTTATCAGCCCATCCCTCTACATTCAGGCAAATGTAGTAGTGGCACAGTACCTCCCAATAAGTTTCAACAACTTGGGGATGTTCCTTCTCTAAAGTGGTTAGCTCCTTATATCCTGGGACATACTCTTCATACGGGTATCTTCCATATGGAAACCTGGACACTTTAGATATCTCATGAAGAGGAATTCCTAATTCACCATTTGGAGTGAAGAAGGTACGAGTGTTAGGATTATATAACTCCAACACACCGAAGAATTAGTGGGAGTTATTTCTCAAACCCAGTTGCATCACCCTAATAGGCACATAAAGCCCAAATCTCTCAGGTCCTCCTTATTCTCCTGTAAGATGTATTCGGTGACACGAGGCCACCACTGGGTAGGACTCTAACAAGACTAACTAGGAGTCCTAAAGTCTTTAGCCGAAAATTGCCCCTTTAAGTTAATGAACGCACGGCCAAAAGTGTTGGCTTCCTTGGTTATTTCACCAACATGCAATTCTCTTTTAAATAGGCCCGGGTGCAATTCAGTTATGTAGCAACTTCTACTGTCTATCTTGGCACCACTTCTGGAGAAATGGCCACATATCACCCATCTTGTTTTTGGGTCAAGTCCCAGTCCATCTTCCTGGGGGGGGAAACAATCTTCAGGGCAGTAAGAGAACAGTCATGTTCCATCATTATGGGCAAGAACATATTACGCCCGTTTACGGTCCTAAGCCATCGATAGGTGCCCAATTCCAATAAGACTGGATCTTCTGAAGAGTCTCTAAATAGGAAAGCAGGCTTCACGATGTGGTCACAGTTGATTGATTCTAAAGGAGCATTAATGATCAAACACCTAAAAGTGGAAATTGAAGGCTCAGAGAGAAGTTGAAGCTCTTCTTGTTCTCGATCCCCAACATAGGGAGACTTGCAAGGGAAGAATAATGGAACTTATATTTTGTTGCTTGGGTACCATCCACTCTGAAAGCGCCACATTGGGGAATGGGAATAGACGGATGTACAACTGCACAAAGGGAAAACAAAGTTAGAGGATGAGTCATGGCCTAATGAGACGAAAGTCACTCCGACAACAAACTTCATCGAATAGATGAACCTCACCTAATAAAACGCTTCGTTAATAGGCGAACTTCGTCTAACAATGAACTTCGAGCATTGTTAGTTGCACTAACTTGGTGTGCTGGATGAACTTCGTCAGTGAAGACAAAGTTTGTCAATTTAACGAATGTCGTCAGTGAAGATGAGGTTCGTTGGTCAAATGAAAGCTCATTTGACAGACATTAAGGATGAAACTCATCAGTATAGCCAACACAGTTGGACATATGAAGTTCAATCAGCAGATGAAGTTTGTCAGATAAAGACAAAATATGTCAAGACAACGAACGTCATCAATTCAAAAAGACATCATCTTTCAGATGGATTTCATCTCAGAAAGAAAGAAACTGTTCATCTACTTCAAGAAACCCAAGTCTAAAATAGACAAGTTTTATTTGTGTTAAAATGCAGATCTTACGTTCGGATCTATTACCTAAGAAAGCGGACGAAACAGCGAGATCATCTGAGGCAATGGCGACTCTCTTTCCCTTGCCTTGGTTTGCAACGGTTTTAGGGGCCATCTATTTTGATTGAAAAGCTCGTGAAAAAGGAAAGATTGAAACTTTGGAAGAGGAGGAGTTCAGATAGTCCAAACGACAAAGAGAAGAAATGATTTCTTATATGATGATGTCATATATATATATAGGCGGGAGAAACCAAATCAAGAGTTGAGATCTTTGATTGAGATTGTGGGATGAATCCCCTTCCTAACGAAGATCTGCAGGTGAGATCTAGGGAGGAGATCTCGAGGTACCAGCTGGTAATCACCTATCGGGCCTAGAAAAGGTGCATAATTATTACTGTTGATAAGGCTGAAAGGTGTTATATGGGCGCGGGTCTGACCATACTCACATGAAAAGACGAGGATCAGATAACCGCCGAACCTCATGACAAAGCTTACAGAAGCATTGAACTATGGATAATGAGGCTAAATGCATCCAAATAGGGTTCAAAGTGTTTCAGACTCCATACAGCCCAATTCAAGTCTAAAAACATTGAAGGAGGTTTTGTAGGCAGTAAAAAAATGGCGAACTTTAAAATATAATAAGGGTCTTCATATGGATGAACCTCGCCTCCCAGCGAGAATCCCTATTAGAAATGAGGTTCGAAGCTGGTCATTAGAAACGAGGTTTGAAGCTGGTCATGAGAAACGAGGTTCGAAGTTTGTCGTTGGATACGAAGGTCGAAGCTTATCATCAGACTTAAAGCTCATTAGTGAAGGTGAGGCTTGTTACGCAGTTGAACTCAGTTATCAAAGACGAAGTTCATCAGACGAAGACAAAATTCGTCAAAAGAAGCTTCTTTACTGCAAAGTTTGCTTTTTAAGACTAACCTCGCTGCATATCAAGGCTCGTCATACTTGACAAACCCGTTTCAATTAAAGACAAGGTTCATCATCCATGTAAGATATAGCTGTAACAGCTCTGAAGACTTAGTCAGCCACATGGGTTAATCTTCAAGAGCACGTTACGACGCGTGCTAATTTGGAGGAGGCAGTTACGTCCTTCTACCCGTGATTGTAGCACGTCAGTTATATGCTTAAACCCTATAACTAGCCATGGATGGCTACTGAGGAAAAGGTTCGGACTTTTAGACTTTTGGCAATCATCATCAGAGATCCTGCGTATAGATCTGCAATTCGAACCTCGATTCTAGTAGTCTAACGAACGTCAGAAGCTCCAACAATTTTGTTCTGATCGTCAACGGGAAGCAATCTCGACTCAAGCATTAAGGACAACATCCTTTCATCACCAAGAACCCACGTTAAATAAGGAGGAGCTAAATTAATCTTCTCTTCATTTGTTATCGAGAGAGAGTGTAAGTGATTGAAAGGGTTTCATACCAAGTGATCGAACCCAGTTTTCTTAAAATAAGAGAATCAATCCAACTTTAATTTTTCAACCCAACAATGAACCCATCCAGGTTAAGCTGATTGCAGAGTTGGCTGCTGAGGAAGCAGCCCGCATTGTTACCAGGATGGTTCATGAGGCTGAATATCAGAGGAGATGAGGAAAAGAGCTCGTCGATCCTTCTGGTAAGGGCAAACAAGTAATAGAGGAAGTCATCTTTTCTTCTGAGGAAGAGACCTCTGAAGCAGATATCATAAGCGGTGTAGGCATAGGAATTGGAACAGGTCTGTCGAACTCTGTTCTCATTGCTGATCGGATTCGCTGATCCCACTTGCCTAAGCCGCCACCAACTTCAAAGAAGCTGAGGTTGCAAGTTTTATCAACCTATCCTAACAGGATGATTGTTGAACTTCCAGGTGTGGATTTTGAGAAGGAAGAAGAAGAAGAACGTTCTCCCCTTATCCATTATGCAAGATCTCGAACTGTAGCTCAGGCTATTTCATGGGTTGAGTCGCAGACCAAGCTTAGGCAAGAGAGATCTGCCACTCCTGAAGAGGCTCGATCTGTGAAGCGGAAGAAGGTGGCACACAAATTACATGTTAATCCGCACGCTTTCGAGTCGAAACCAGCGCCTATCGGGAAAGGTGATAACCTCTCACCTTTGCATAGCCTTTCAATTCTCCTACTCGTTAATTTTTGGACTAAACAAAATTTTGGGTTTCTTCGAAGATCACGAAGCATGTGAAATGTCATACAACCTCCTTCTCCCGGTCTTGCTTTTCCCAAGGAACCTGGCTTTCTCACAACAAATGCGTAAGGCCATAGCCGAGGAGTCCGTGGGCGTTAAAGCAGGTGTAGCTATTGGTATTAGCAAGGGTGCCGACGTCGGACCTGATACAACCACATGGATTTCAAGCTCAGGTATATTTAACACTGATAGTACACTATTCAGGTGGCGACTACAGGAATTGAACGATTCAGAATTCATGCCTTCGCTAATTGTTTCTATGCTTCTAGCTCTTTTAGAAAAATTGCAAGGAGCGAGCACAAGTGCTGGGGCCGCAAAACCTGGTGTAACTGCTGGAGGTGAGTTTAATTTCCATTCATCGTAAATTCTCAACTTTTCTTCCTTCTATTTTAACATTTAGGTTTTCTACAGGTATTTTGATAGAGGGTTCAGATGAAGAAGAAACTTTTCGTGACGTGGCCCTCAGAGAGTCGAATGCACCCCCATTTGGCCCAACACAATGCCCTTTAGGATCTGACGACAGGCTGTTCGACGGCATGTTGTTAGAACAAGCCCATCGCGAGGCCGCTGAACTAATTATTGTAGCTGGTTCACATGCAGGTATGAGTTTTATCCCTTTGTTGCAATCATTCATTTGTCGGTTTTCACTTAACCATAGGGGAGCTCCAATTGTAGGATCAGTCATTGAGACTGATACAACTACTCTTGTCAGAAAGTCTGATGAACCTGAGGGTCTCGATTTCTTACTGTTAGCAGTGACTATTATCGAGGCTCAGTCATTGGTTCCTCAGACTCAGCTCTTCTTCCCTTCAGAACCGACGATCATAGTGACCGTCATAACTGTGGGTACAACCTTATTGAACAAGCCATGAGACCAACTGAAGAAATTAGTACGTCAATTGCTGTTACACCTATAGTAATTCTACCGGTTCATGAAGTTGGATAGGCGGAACCAAGTGTGGGGCGTTCAACTGAGGAAAGCTCTGTCGGCGTTGGTAAGTTCCACTCTGTTATTTAACTTAGAGATATTTTATATTTCAAAATACTTATCTCTTCTTTTCCTCATAGGGCTCTCATCTTAGCTTCATGACTTCGTCAAGGCGCTACTATCAAATGATGACCCAGATAAAGTCATTCTCTGTGTGTAAGTTAGTTCTTCCTTCTCGTTCGTGGATGAGATGATGGACAAGCTTCTCAACAAAGGATTTGTTAGACCCTAGGAGGGTGATTAGGGTCTTGTGGTAATCTAACCCGATTTTATGCCAATTAAAAATAATTCAACAAACTATCCTAGAAAGTATGATATACAACAAGATATATGCAATGATAAGTGATATACACAAGGGTAAACAAAATAAACAAGATAGTGGGCGATATAAATAACGAACAATAGACAATAGAGATATGAAATATGAACACAAGATAAGTGCGCCAATGCAATCAAAAACAAATGATATGATCACAGAGTTTGGTCCCCATGACCTACGTCTCTGCTCCTCACCTCGAGGAGATCTCCACTATCACAATCAAGTTTTCTACGCTAACCCGAACAACATTTACACCACATAATATCGGTTTTCAACGCTCACCGATCAACGTTCACAATCTCACAATGTAGCTACACTCCACATCCTCCAAGTATTGGTCTTTAGCATGTGTCCTTCCTCAAGTGCTCGAAAGTAACACCTCTCTCTAAGCTTTACTACCGACCACACTCCTCTTAGAAGCGACCACATCTCTCACCACACACTCCTCTCGGTGTACTAGTGTAATACAAAGTGAATCTCACAATAAGCATAATACAATAATTTTGTTCTCTACAATAGATGAGAACTTAATATAGGCTCACACTCAATGTTACAATTTCACAATCCAAATTATACTATGAATATAAATACAATAAGCTCAATAGGTTGTGTGTGTAAACAATGAGTAAATCAAAACTAAACTCAATTATGATAAACTAGCTTGTAGAAATGATAATCAATAAGCAATTATAAATGAAAACTAGAATTGAGTTTAGGAAAACTTCTCTAGATGACAAGAGAGAGAGATGAATTGAAGCTCAACCACCAATGAATTGATCTCTACTTCCTCTTGTGAAAGTATCTTCACAAACCAAATTTTTTTAAACAAACACTAAAACAAACTTAAACCCTTATTAAAAATTATTTAAAACTTTTCTTCAAACTTTCTCTTAAGTACCTTTAGAAATTAGAGGGTATGGGGTATATATAGGAGCTCCAAAGAAATAAAAAAACCCAAGTGAAAAGTCCAAAAAACCAAAAAACAGCTAAGCCAAAAACTAGCCGTTACAGTGTTATAAGTCGACTCGGTACTGTTCATGAGATAAACTAGCTGTTACAGGAAAAAACATCTGATGGGTCGACTCATATGTTCATGGGTCGACTCATGCACTTATGGGTCGACTCGTCAGGTTTGAACAATATCGACAGATCTAGAATTTTTACGTAGCTAGGTTTGTAAAATACATTAAAAATAGTAAATCAACTCTAAAAATTATGGAATTTTGAGGGAAGTTTCTAAAACTATATATAAACATTTTAGGGAAATAATTTTTTAAATATCACTACTCATTTGTGAGAAATAAATATTTGAACACAGATATTCCAGATTCTAAAAACTACTAAAACACCTGATTTTGTAAAATCAATTTGACATAGAAAATAAACTCCAAATATTATAAAATTTTGGGAAATTTTTATAAACATGTAATAGAACATGTTAGAAAAAGAAGTTTTTAAATTTCTTTTCCCATTTGTGAAAACTCATCTGTTTTGCAAAAACATGCACGAACATGAACTTGTTAAGAAATTGATTTTGACAAAATAAGTTCAAACAAATTTTAAAAACTTTCCAATAGATTTATAGACTTGATAAGTGATATGAAATATTTTTAGTAAGAAAATAATCCAAAAATACAATATATTTTACAAACACGATAGAATATGAAACAAATGAGTATGCATATAAACATGTATAATTGTTTCATATCTATATAGCTATACCAAAACAATTTATCCACATAAACAAACATGTATGTATATAAATATTCGTTTGGAAAAATGCTATTTGTGGATAAAACAAAAAAAATGGATAAACCAAGAAAACGTGTGTGTGTATAATATTAAGCTTGAAGTATTAAACACACATAATATAAAACATGTACCATATTACCCAAGATCTTCAATAAGCTCTACTTGGTACACTTGCGGATGAAGCTTAAACTTTAATCTTTAACTTGAATTGCAAGGCTTCACTCCATGATTCCGCCAACCTTCATTGGATATGATCGTTGTGGCATAATTTCATCCATCCTCCAACGCGTTGTTTGTCTATAATAAATAGAAATACACCAATACTAGATAAACAACATTAGTGGTAAATTGTTTGTTAAACATTATCAAAACAAAGATGCCAACAATCTCCCCCTTTTTGATGATGACAAACAATTTACAAAAATGATATATGTATGAAAGGAAATGAATATACAATGCATAATATATCATGCACAAGAAAGGCTATACTCACAATATTTCTCCCTCTTTGACAACATCAAAAAGGGGAAAACCATAAAGAATGAAGAGAGCGAAAGCTTCCCATACAAATAAGCATGGGTGAGTATAAAACAAATATAGATATTGCTCCCCTATCAAAATACCTCATAGGATACATGAAATGAATGCTAAGGTAAGCATGTGAGCAAGCATAAATAAAAAATATGCTAAATATTACTCACATACAAAAAATATAATGAGAACACATAATGATATGCCATTATAAAATGGTGTCTCAAAACACAACAAAAATATAGATAGATTTATGAAATCAAAAGTGAGAGGAACATGAGAATCCTGCAAAAAGTTATCAAATGATAACAAATCAACCAAATGAAATCATAAATCAAATTTTAAACCAAAAATGATGTTTGATCAATAAAAAAATCTTTGAAGAACTTGATCAAACCACTCATAGAATACATTATAAAGCATATTTGAAATTTTAATCATCTATTTGTGCTTATATAATGAATTCAAAAGAACAAATCAAACAAAAATTTCATAGTTCAAAAGTAACATACAAGAATCATGAACTATGGATTTTAAAAACTAAAAATCATCTTTAAGAGTATAAACCAAACCATCATTCATTTTCATAAATGAGAGAGGCAACCATATCAAGCTCTTGAGCTTGTTCAAACCCATATAAGGACTTTTAGTACCCGGTAAACAAGATTTGGGAATAAATACGTAATAAATCCGGGGGGTTATATAAACACAAACCTCTCATCAAAACAAAACCAATAATCATGAAAATAAAAGAATTTGACAAATAAAAAGAATTGTTTTCATGTTAAAAAAATTGAAGTATAATTTTCAAAACCAAGAAAAGGAAAAAGAAAAACACTAAAATACTTGGTTTAAAAATCAAATTTGTTTTGGTACCCAAGAATTTTTGCTACCAAGAGATTTAGGGATATGACCCCTATCTTTCAAGCTCAAAGCCCTAGGATTATGAACCTTCTTGGGCGTATTTGGTGCACTATCACGATCAAAACAATAATCATTCAAATGATCCTTCCGATTGCAATATGTGCAATGAAAGAGATCCATTTGTTTTTGTGGACTATTAGCTCATGCACGAGAATCATTTGCAAATAAAGGTTGTCTTTTGGAAATATTTTGCAAATGAAAAACATTCTTAAACAATGGTCTACTTGGAACATATTGCAACTTAGAATCTTTTTGCATATCATAACCAAATTTTGCAAGATGTCCAAACCTACCATAAACATTACATTTAAAAACATGTGGTCTATTAGAAGCATTTGGCAAATTTGAGTTCTTTTTCAAATCAAAGCAAAACATGGCCAAATGACAAAAACGACCATAATGATCACATCTATACACATGAGCATGCTTATGATGAATAATGGATGCATGTGTGTGTACATGTGATGAAAAAGCTTGATGAGTTGTACAAGGAGCATTAACATTTTTATGTTTGGGTGCATCATAGCAAAATTTAGCTAAATGACCTTTACGGTCGTAAATAAAGCACCTGTAAACTTTGCTATATATATGTGCATAATGAATGGATGATTTTAACTTAGACTTGGCACACATATCCATAAGCTTCTTATGATTATTAATACATGTTTTCAAAGTTGAATCTAAAGATGAAATATGTTTATTCATAAGATTCAAATCTTCCTTATTAAGCACATATGCATTTTTATTAGAAGTAGAACATAAATAGTCATTTATAAAAGAAGCAGTTTTATTTTTTATGTTCTTTACTTCTAACTTGGTATTATCTCTTTCATGAGTTAACCTAGAAATAGATGAGGTTAATTTTTTATTTTTTAAATTTAACATATCATTATTTTCTTTAAGCAAGGTATTTTCTTTTGTAATGACATCAAATTTGGAACCTTGCAACTCATGATTGAATTCTAAATTAACATGCTTGCTTTGTAAGTCAATAAAATTTTTATGCAATTTGTTATAGGCATGTAATTATTTTTCACTTGCACAAGCAAGTTTATCACTAGATAAATAATTAATTGATTCAAACTCACAAACCTCACTAGGGCTATCGCCTAGTGTCCGTGTGCATGATGCTCTATATGAACTTGAAGCGGGATCCTCCAAAGCTTGTTGGATCACCTCCAAGTCCTCTTGATATATTTTAATGAATTTTCATAAGGTGTAAGCACTATCAAAATGAATAAACTTGTTAGACATAGATGAATCAAAAGCATTTAGCAAATATTTTAACAAAATCTTGTTCATTGTAAACATACGATTATCAATTTTATTCCACATGGATTTCTCCGTAGTAGGCACAATATAAGCATCATCTATAATTTTCCATAAATCGGAATGTTTAGATCCAACAAATAGCTTAAATCTAACACACCATTGGGCATAAGAAAAATTATCTAATCTAGGAGCAATATTAATGGCATAACCTAAACTAGATGCACCGTGCATATCCATAATGTATATATGCAAGCAAGATACAAAAATCAAAAATTAGATTAGCATAAAAAGATAACTTGGATCTTTAACTCAAGGTGATTAGACCTTAAATCAGAGAGCACCAAACTCTGATACCAATTGTTAGATCCTAGAGGGGGGTGATTAGGGTCTTATGCTAATCTAATCCGATTTTATGCCAATTAAAAATAATTCAACAAACTATCCTAGCAAGTATGATATACAACAATATATATGCAAGGATAAGTGATATGCACAAGGGTAAACAAAATAAACAAGATAGTGGGTGATATAAATAACGAGCAATAGACAATGGCGATATGAAATATGAACACAAGATAAGTGCGCCAATGCAATCACAAACAAATGATATGATCACGGAGTTCAGTCCCCACGACATACATCTCCGCTCCTCACCTTGAGGAGATCTCCACTATCACAACCGGGTTTTCTACGCTAACCCGAACAATATTTACACTACACAATATCGGTTTTCAACGCTCACCGATCAACATTCATAATCTCACAATGTAACTACACTCCACACCCTCTAAGTGTTGGTCTCTAGTGTTAGGTCCCATGTTATGAGCCTACATCTTCTAATCTTGTTTTGATGATTACAAACAATTCCTAATATTGTTTGTCTAGTGTTTGTGTTTCTTATTAGGTATTCTAGAGAAAAAACAATGTTGGAGGATGGATGGAATCGAGCATTCACGATCATATCTAACGGAGGTCGGCGGAATAGTGGTTGAAGCCTGTGCAATTCAAGTTGAAGATCCAAGTTCAAGCTTCATCCGTAAATTTACCAAATCAAGCTTATTGAAGACCTTCATCAAGCTTGGGTAATTTAGTTTAGGTTTTATATTATGTGTGTTAGTACTTTAAGCTTAATTATATACACATATACACATTTTGGTTTTTGTATATATATAGTTATATATATACATATATGTTTTGGTTTATCTAGATAGATATGAAACAATATATATCTTCATATATACTTTTATATGTTTCATATTTTATTATATTTGGAAAAATATTATGTTCTTGTTTTATTAGTTTATAGACTTTAATATCAGTTTATATCAATTCATTAAGTCTATAAAATTATTTTATAAAAGTTTTAATATTGTGTTTATGTCAAATGACAAAAACATGTATGTTTAGTTTTCATGTTTTTGGACATATCTAAAAAATGATGAGTTTTCACTATTAAGAAGTGTAATTCCAAAAATTCATTTTGTAACATGTTCATTTACATGTTTACAATGATTTTCCAAAGTTTTACATTTTTTAGAATTTATTTACTATTTTTTAAGGCACTTCAAAAATCAGTTTTACTATTCAAATCAGGCTGATACATTGTTATCAGTCGACTAATGAATATGTTCAGTCGACTGAAGAAAATGCCTAGGATAACAAACAGTTTCTGTTTTGTTTTGGTCGACTAACCAGTCGACTGATGAGGTCATCAGTCGACTGATAAAGTCCGTCAGTCGACTGATGAGCTGGAAAACGCCTCTAACGGTCAGCTCATCAGTCGACTAATGAAAGCTGTCAGTCGACTGATGCTATAACAATTAGTTTTTTCAGCCTTTTACAGATTTAGGTTTTTTGTCTTTTTGCCTTGTTTTCTCTTGGCTTTGGGGTTCCTATAAATACCCCCACATATCCTCAGTTTTATTAACTCAACAGAATTGTTTAAAACAAGTTTAAGGGTGTTTAAGTTTTATTTAAAAGTTTGTTTAGTTTGTTTAAAGGTGTTTAAGCCTTGTTTAAGTGTTTTGTTTGTGAAGAAACTTTCACAAGAGCTTGGGGAGGTCATCTATTGGTGTTTGAACATTCAACTCTTCTCCTTCTCTCTCTTGTCATCTAGAGAAGTTTTCTAAACTCAATCTAGATATTTTATATGTTTGATTTTCATTTCCATAAGCTAGAATCTATATTGAGTTTAGTTTGATTTTGTTTTATTAAATCTCATTGTTACACACACCCACTTGAGCTTATAGTATTTCATACATAGTATAATTAGGGTTGTGAGAGATTGTAACTTTGAGTTGTGCTTAATTGAGTTCTCACCTTATTTGGAGAATAATCATTTGTTGAGTACCTAAATTGTGAGGTTCACCTTGTAATACACTAGTACACTAAGAGGAGTGTATGGTGAGAGACGGGGTCGTCCCAAGAGGAGTGGGGTAGGTGGTAATGCCTAGAGGTAGGTTATAATTCCTAACATTTGAGAAAGACACGGGTTAGAGACCAACACTTGAGGTGGTAGTTAGTGTATTTACATTATGAGTGTGGATTGTAAAGTTTTTAGTTAGCTAGAAAACCGTATTGTGAGGTATAAATGTTTTTCGGATAAGCGTAGAAAACCCGGCGTGATAGTGGAGATCTCCTCGAGGTGAGGAGCAGAGACGTAGGTCGTGGGGACCGAACTCCATGATCATATCGTTTGTTTGTGTTCCTTTATATTCGTGCTTATCATTTATATCGCTTTTGTCAATTGCGTATTGTTTATATTACCCTATCACTTTAGTAGTTTATTTACCCTTGTGTTACTTGTATATCCTTATACATATATTTGTAATATATCATTCTTGCTAGGATATATTGTTAATTAGTTTTTATTGGCATTAAATCGGATTAGATTAGCATAAACCCTATTCACCCCCCTCTAGGGTTCTTTCCTAGTGGCATTAGGGTACTTTCATTTGGTATCAGAGCTTGGTGCTCTTTGATTTAAGGTCTAATCACCTTGAGTTAAAGATCCAAGTTATCTTTCTTGAGCTAATCTAGTTTTGAGATTATTTGTATCTTGCTTGCATATAGTTTATATTATGGATATGCATGTTGCATCTTGTTTAGGCTATAATCCTAGTATTACTCCTAAATTCAATGCTTTCCCCTATGCTCAATAGTGTTTTAGATTTAAAATATTTGTTCAATCTAAAAATATCGATTTATGGGAAGTTATTGATTCTGCTTATTTTGTGCCCACGTTGGAGAAATTCAAGTGGAGCAAACATGATAAAAAGATGTTTACTATGAACAACTTGTGTTAGAATTTTTATTAAATGCATTTGATTCATCAATGTCTAACAAGCTTGATTCTTTTGATAGCGCTTATACATTGTGAAAATTATTAGAAGCGCATCAAGAGAACTTGGAGGTGATCCGAAAAGCTTTGGCGGCTTCCTCTTCAAGTTCTATTAGAGCATCATCATCATGCACATGGCTACTAGGCGATAGCCCTAGTGTGGTAAGCGATTCGGAATCCGATAGTGATATATCCATCAATGAATTCGCTTGTACATATGGGAGATTATCACATGCCTATACAAAATTGCAAAATAATTTTATTAATCTTAAAAGCAAGCATATTAGTTTAAAATCCGATCATGAGTTGTTAGCCTCTAAACTTGATGTCATTACTAAGGAGAATGCTACACTTAAAGAAAACAATGACATGCTAAGTTTAGAAAATGAAAAATTAACTTCATCTATTGCTAGCTTAACTCATGTAAATAATAATGCCATGATAGAAGTAGAAATAATTAGAAATGAGTTTAATTCATTTAAATATGATCATGTTTCATCTACTTCTATTTCCAATACATGTATGCAAAATGATGAGTTGAGTCAAGTTAAACATCACATATCTTGTTTAGATTCAACCTTAAAAACATGTATGGTAAATAACAAAAAGCTTATGGACTTGTGTGCAAAGTCCCGTGTTAACACTTATAAATCTAACACACACTATGCACACTTATATAGCAAAGTTTATAAATGCTCAATTTGTGGTCGTAATGACCACCTTGCTAAATTTTGCTATGTTACACACAAACATAAAAATGTCAATGCTCCTTGTGCATCTCATCAAGTTTCTTCATCACATGTACACACACATGCACCCATTGTTCATCATAAGCATGCTCATGTGTATAGATGTGATCATTGTGGTCGTTTTGATCATTTGACCGAATATTGTTTTGATTTGAAAAAGAAATCTCATTTGTCAAATGCTTCTAGTAGACCACATTTTTTAAGTGTAATTTTTGTGGTAGGTTTGGACACTTAGCAAAATTTTGCTTTGATTTACAAAATATTTCAAAATCGCAAGTTGCCCTAGACTCTTTGGTACCAAGAGTAATTGGGTACCAAAATAAATTTATTCTTTAAGAATAAATTTTTAGCTTTTTTGTTTTAGTTTTTCATGTTCTTAAAGATAATTTTTTTAAGTTTTATAAACAAAATTGAAAAAAATTTCATTCTTGGTATTTGATTTGAAAAATCATCATTCATATTTTTCTTTTCATGATTCTCTTTCATAGATTGTCATATTTTCATCTTTTATGAATTGATACAATTTTTATCAAGATGATTTTTCTATGTTAAAACATTACTTTTGTTAATATACCATGTTTTTAATTATTTTAACAATGTGTTTGTGTTTATCGGATCATTATAAAACACTCTTATGATGATATTTATGTGTTTGAGCTTATGGATCATCTAATTGTGGTTTATAGTGTATTCTTTGTGTGATTTGATCAAGTATTACAAAGAAAATCTCCTTTATTGATCAAACATTATTTTTTTGTATGAGAGGTTTATGTTTGAGCAACCCCTCGGGTTTATTGGGTGTTTATTTTCCAAATCATGTTTACCGGGTACTAAAATGTTTATATGAGTTTAAACAAGCTTAAGAGCTTGATATAGTTGCCTCTCTTACTTTTTGAAAATCAATGATGGTTTGGTTTTATGTTTTTAGATGATTTAATGTAATTTATGATTTCATTTGAGTGATTTGCTTTCATTTGAAAACTTTTTGCATGATTCTCATGTTCTTTTTCTTTTGTTTTCATAAATCTACTTTTAAACATGGTTTTTATGTTTGTATAATGAGACATTATTTCATAATGACATATCAATATGTGTTCTCATTGTCTTTTTGTATGTGAGTTATACCTAGCATGTTTTTCTATTTCTATGTTTGCTCACATATGTATGCCTTAGTATTCATTACATATTTTCCATAAGGCATTTTGATAGGGGGAGCCATTCCCTATATTTGTTTTATACTCATCGTGCTTATTTGTAGGGGGATCTTTCGCTCTCTTATTCTTTTGTTTCCCCATTTTGATGTTGCCAAAGGGGGAGAAACAAGTGGATTGTGAGTATATTTTAAGAGTATTGTGCTTTATTGCTTATTTTATATACTCTTTGTGTAGATTGTTTGTCATCATCAAAAAGGGGGAGATTGTTAGGTCTCATATTATGAGCCTACATCTTCTAATCTTGTTTTAATGATTACAAACAATTCCTAATGTTGTTTATCTAGTGTTTGTGTTTCTTATTAGGTATTCTAGACAAACAACAATGTTGGAGGATGGGTGGAATCAAGTATTCACGATCATATCCAATGGAGGTTGGCGGAATAGTGGTTGAAGCCTATGCAATTCAAGTTGAAGATCCAAGTTCAAGCTTCATCCGCAAGTTTACCAAGTCGAGCTTATTGAAGACCTTCATCAAGCTTGGGTAATTTAGTTTAGGTTTATATTATGTGTGTTAGTACTTTAAGCTCAATTATATATACACATACACATTTTGGTTTTTGTATATATATAGTTATATATATACATATATGTTTTGGTTTAGCTAGATAGATATGAAACAATATATATCTTCATATACACTTTTATATGTTTCATATTCTATTATATTTGGAAAAATATTGTATTCTTGCTTTATTGGTTTATAGACTTTAATATCAGTTTATATCAATTCATTGAGTCTATAAAATTATTTTACAAAAGTTTCAATATTGTGTTTATGTCAAATGACAAAAACATGTATGTTTAGTTTTCATGTTTTTGGACATATTTGAAAAATGATGAGTTTTCACTATTGAGAAGTGCAATTTCAAAAATTCTTTTTGTAACATGTTCATTTACATGTTTATAATGATTTCCTAAAGTTTTACATTTTTTAGAATTTATTTACTATTTTTTAAGGAACTTCAAAAATCAGTTTTACTATTTAACAATGATACAGTGTTATCAGTCGACTGATGAATAAGTTCAGTCGATAGAAGAAAACACCTGGAATAATAAAAAGTTTCTATTTTGTTTTGGTCGACTGACCAGTCGACTGATGAGCTGGAAAACGCCTCTAACGGTCAGCTCATCAGTCGACTGATGAAAGTCGTCAGTCGACTGATGCTATAACGGCTAGTTTTTTCAGCCTTTTACATATTTGGGTTTTTGGTCTTTTTGCCTTGTTTTCTCTTGGCTTTGGGGTTTCTGTAAATACCCCCACATATCCTCAGCTTTATTAACTCAAGAGAATTGTTTAAAACAAGTTTAAGGGTGTTTAAGTTTTATTTAAAAGTTTGTTTAGTTTGTTTTAAGCATTGTTTAAGTGTTTTGTTTGTGAAGAAACTTTCACAAGAGCTTGGGGAGATCATCTATTGGTGTTTGAGCATTCAACTCTTCCCCTTCTCTCTCTTGTCATCTAGAGAAGTTTTCTAAACTCAATCTAGCTATTTTATATGTTTGATTTTCATTTCCATAAGCTAGAATCTATATTGAGTTTAGTTTGATTTTGTTTTATTAAATCTCATTGTTACATACACCCACTTGAGCTTATAGTATTTCATACATAGTATAATTGGGGTTGTGAGAGATTGTAACTTTGAGTTGTGCTTAATTGAGTTCTCACCTTGTTTAGAGAACAATCATTTGTTGAGTGCCTAAATTGTGAGGTTCATCTTGTAATACACTAGTACACCAAGAGGAGTGTGTGGTGAGAGACGGGATCGTCCTAAGAGGAGTGGGGTAGGTGGTAATGCCTAGAGGTAGGTTGTAATTCTTAACACTTGAGGGAGAAAAGGGCTAAAGACCAACACTTGAGGTGGTAGTTAGTGTAGTTACATTGTGAGTGTGGATTGTAAAGTTTTCGGTTAGCTAGAAAACCGTATTGTGAGGTGTAATCATTTTTCGGGTAAGCGTAGAAAACCCGGTGTGATAGTGGAGATCTTCTCGAGGTGAGGAGCGGAGACGTAGGTCCTGGTGACCGAACTCCGTGATCATATCGTTTGTTTGCGTTCCTTTATATTCGTGCTTATCATTTATATCGCCTTTGTCAATTGCGTTTTATTTATATTACCCTATCACTTTAGTAGTTTGTTTACCCTTGTGTTACTTGTATATCCTTGTGCATATATTTGTAATATATTATTCTTGCTAGGATATATTGTTAATTAGTTTTTATTGGTATTAAATCAGATTAGATTAGCATAAACCATATTCAACCCCCTCTAGGGTTCTTTCCTAGAAGCATTAGGGTACTTTCATCTAGCCCGTGTCCTTCCTCAAGTACTCGGAATTACCACCTCTCTCTGGGCTTTACTACTGACCCCAGTCCTCTTGGAAGCGACCCCATCTTTCACCACACACTCCTCTCGGTGTACTAGTATAATACAAAGTGAATCTCACAATAAGCACAATACAACAATTTTGTTCTCTATAATAGATGAGAACTCAATTTACGCTCACATTCAATATTATAATTCCACAACTCAAATTATACTATGAATGTAAATACAATAAGATCAATAGGTTGTGTGTGTAAACAATGAGTAAATCAAAACTAAACTCAATT
>BQKN01000307.1:25428-44201 GCA_022839385.1 Asparagus kiusianus
ACATGTAAATAGAACATGTTAGAAAACTAATTTTTTAAATTTAATTTACCATTTGTGAAAACTCATCTGTTTTGCAAAAACATGCGCGAACATGAACTTGTTAAGAACTTGATTTTGACAAAATGAGTTCAAACAAATTTTAAAAACTTTCCAATAGATTTATAGACTTGATAAGTGATATGAAATATTTTTAGTAAGCCTATAATCCAAAAGTACTATATATTTTACAAACACGATAGAATATGAAACAAATGAGTATGCGTATGAACATGTATATTTGTTTCATATCTATATAGCTATACCAAAACAACTTATCCACATAAACAAACATGTATGTATATAAATATTCGTTTGGAAAAATGATATTTGTGGATAAATGAAAAAATGGATAAACCAAGAAAATGTGTGTGTGTATAATATTGAGCTTGAAGTATTAAACACACATAATATAAAACCTGTACTATATTACCTAAGATCTTCAATAAGCTCTACTTGGTACACTTGCGGATGAAGCTTGAACTTTAATCTTTAACTTGAATTGCAAGGCTTCACTCCACGATTCTGTCAACCTCCATTAGATATGATCGTTGTGGCTCAATTTCATCCATCCTCCAATGTGTTGTTTGTCTACAATAAATAGAAATACACCAACACTAGACAAACAACATTAGTGGTAAATTGTTTGTTAAACATCATCAAAACAAAGGGGCCAACAGGATTTTCTCTTCATGATTTCAAACCGTATCTCAAATATCAAGTGGCCATCATGAGGAATCAAGGACATTTAGATCTGGTAGATGCTATTACTGCAGACTTAGACCGTCTCGAGCGTGAGTTTCAAAATTTGAAGGAATTCTAAGCTGCAGACGCTCCTTCATACGTGGCTACTTAGATGGAAGTCAGGCTGCAGGGGTGGTGCGATGCTTGAGCATCCACTGATTTAAAGATTCCAGAGCAACAAGATCATGTTCACCAGGTGGAAATAGTCCTCATTGATAAATTAGTGACCCTTCGTAACTTCGATTCTTCTCTCACATCTGATGTCGTTGAAATAGATCGACTCAAGCTAGAGCTTAAAGAGACGAAGGATGCTCAGGCCGTCTTGGAGATGACGAAGGTCCATGCGGAGCACACTCGAGTAGTGTTGTTCGTGTAGTTAGAACTTTCCAAAGGGAAGTTGGCTACGATGAAGGCAGAGGCCGTGAAGGTATTAGCTGCTGATAAAGAATCCATGAAGGCAACATTGCAGAACAAGCTCGAGCAAGCCTATGCGGAGGAATTGTCCAAATTAGAACAGCGAGTCCGTAGTCACAAGCGCAATGTAGATTGATTACTTCTTTCTTGTATCTACAAACTTTATTATTATTTTTTATTAATAGAAGATTTTTCGCTATATTTTTATGACGATTTCTCATTCTGTTTGGAATAATCAACCATAATACTTATAGGATTTTTAGCAAACCCTCAGCTATCAATGGGTTTGATGTGTCTTTACCGATTATCATTTGAATAGGGCTAGCATGTGAATTATCTAAGTCCGTTTCACAAATAACGTTGCGCTAAAAGAATGAACTCTCTTAGACTTGGTGCTACGACACCGAATACGTAGACTTTGTCATTTTCACGAGAATGTGCTACCCGGCAACGCGTGTTAGGCGCGGGCTTATATCTAATTAGTATTCAAGATAAAATCCCTCATGCATGAAAGTTATGGATTTTTGTCGCTACAATGTTGAATAGGTATACTTGGCCATTTTTGCGAGAACGAACTGTTAGACCCTAGAGGGGGGTGATTAGGGTCTTATGCTAATCTAATCCGATTAAATGCCAATTAAAATTACTTAACAAATATATTCTTGCAAGATAGATGTACAACTAATTATGAGCAAGAATATGCGATATAAACAATGAGATATATCCTATATATGCAAGGATATATAAACTAACACAAGATGATATATCCTATCAAAGAGATATACAATATGATATATACAATGATATGTCAACTAACACAAGGGTAAACAATCTACACAAGTGATAGGGTAAAATGATGAACAATACACAAAGGCGATATAAGATATGAGAACAAGAATAAGAACGCCAATGCAATCACAAACAAAATGATATGTTTACGAGGTTCGGTCCCCACGACCTACGTCCCCGCTCCTCACCTCGAGGAGATCTCCACTATCACAACCGGGTTTTCTACGTTCACCCGAACAACGTTTACACCTCACAATACAATCACTATGTAATCACACCTCACACACTAAGTGTTGGTCCTAGCCCGTGTCCTCCTCCTCAAGTGCTCGGTTACAACCTCTCCCTAGGCACGTCAACCGACGCCACTCCTCTTGGATTCGACCCCGTCTCTCACCACATACTTCTCTCGGTGTACAAGTGTATTACAAGTGAATCTCTTAATTAAACACAATATAATGAATGATTGTTCTCTCTAACAAGGTGAGAACTTAATTAAGCACAACTCTAAGTCACAAATCCCACAACCCAAAATATACTATGAATGTAAATACTATAAGCTCAATAGGTTGTGTGTGAACAAAGAGATAAAACAATATAAACTCAATATTAAATCTAGCTTATGAAATTAAGAACAAAACTTATAAAATGCTAGAATTGAGTTTAAGGAAACTTCTCTATAAATGACAAGAGATGGAGGGAGAAGAGTGAATGCTCAAACACCAAAGGATGATCTCCTCAAGCTCTTGTGGAATTGATTCACAAAATCGAAAACACTCAAATGCTTAAAAGCTTATAAACACACTTTAAACAAACTTAAACCCTTGATTAAAACTTTCTTAAACTTGTTTTAAAACTCTCTTGATTGTCACATCAAAGGATCAGCAATGGGGTATTTATACCCACTCAAGATCTCAACAAAAACCCCAAGACAAATGAAAACAAAGCCCCCCAGAAATCAGCTCAGGAAAATAGCCGTTAGTGTCTAACGGTCATATTGTCGGTCGACCGAAAATTCCGTCGGTCGACCGATGAGAGCAAAAACACGAAGAAAACGTTCTGGACCATCGTCGGTCGACTGGTGCGGTCGACCGATGGAGCTCTCGGTCGACCGTACCGGTCGACCGACAGACTTTCTGTCGCCCAGTAAGAAATGAACATATGAGCGGTCGACCGGATCGGTCGACCGAAAACTGATATGCAGAAAACTGATTTTAAAATGCTGTTTAAAAATATCAAATAAATTCCAAAAAATGTAAAACTTTGGGGAATGATTGTAGACATGATAATAAACATGCTACAACGACTGGTTTCGAAAAAGGACTTCCCAAAAGGAAAATATCATCATTTTACAAAATAGTCCAAAACATGGAAATATGAGATACTTGAATTTTGATGTTTTGATATAAACTAACTTTTGAAACTTTGTGAAATATTTTTATAGACTTAGTAAAACATGTATAAACTGATATTGAAGTCTACAAACTAAGAATACAATATTTTCACAAAATTGTATATTCTATGCAATGTTTTCAAAAAACACAATAGAGTATGAAACATATGATTATATATATGAATGTAAATTTGTTTCATATCTATATAGCTAAACCAAAACACAATAATAAATATGAAATGTGTAATCTCATATTTGTGAACATGAAAACTCAAAACTATGTATATATATATATATACCTATATATATACATGGAAACCAAACATATATGTATATATGAAACTATATATATACATGAAAACCAATATAATGTGTGTGTATAATATTGAGCTTAAAGTATCTAACACACATAATATAAACTCCTAAACTACATTACCCAAGCAATCTTGATCTTCATTGTAGCTTAACTTGGTACACGTGCGGATGAAGCTTGAACTTGATCTTTAACTTGAATTGTATATGCTTCAACCCAACATTCCGCCAACCTCCATTGGATATCATCGTTGAAGCACAATTCCATCCATCCTCCAATTCGTTGTTTGCCTAAAATAAATACGAAAACACAAACACTAGACAAACAACATTAGTTATAAATTGTTTGTAAATCATCATCAAAACAAGAAGGCCAACACGAACCACCTGACATCATGTGTTAGATGTGTTAGACCTAGAGGGGGGGTGATTAGGGTCTTATGCTAATCTAATCCGATTAAATGTCAATTAAAACTAATTAACAAATATATTCTTGCAAGATAGATATACAAAGAGTAATGTGCAAGAATATGCAATATACACAAGGTGATATATCCTATATGATAGAAATATATGTAAGGATATATAAATAATAAGATATATGCTAATAAAGAGATATATACAATATATGTGCAAGGATATAAAACTAACATAAGGGTAAACAATTTAACTACAAATGTGATAGGGTAAAATGATCAACAAGCAATACACAATGGCGATGTAAGATATGAACATGAAAACAAGTGCGCCAATGCAATCACAAACAAATGATATGTTTACGAGGTTCGGTCCTCAGACCTACGTCCCCGCTCCTCACCTCGAGGAGATCTCCGCTATCACAACCGGGTTTTCTACGTTCACCCGAACAACGTTTACACCTCACAATACAATCACTATGTAATCACACCTCACACACTAAGTGTTGGTCCTAGCCCGTGTCCTCCTCCTCAAGTGCTCGGTTATAACCTCTCCCTAGGCACGTCAACCGATGCCACTCCTCTTGGATTCGACCCCGTCTCTCACCACACACTTCTCTCGGTGTACAAGTGTATTACAAGTGAATCCTCACAATTAAGCACAATATGACAAATAATTGTTCTCTCTAACAAGGTGAGAACTCAATTAGGCTCAACTCAATGTCACACAACCCACAACCCAATTATATAATGTATGCAAATACAATAAGCTCAAAGGTGTGTGTAAACAATGAGTGAAATCAAAATCAAACTAAACTCAATACAAATACTAGCTTATGGAAATGTAAATCAAACGTATAAATAGCTAGATATGAGTTTAGAGATTCTTCTTTGAGTAACAAGATGGAGAGATGAAGATTGAAGCCCAAACAACAAGAAGATGTTCTCCTCCACTTGTGAAAAACCAAAACAAACCAAACCCTTAAACAAGCTTAAAACAAGCTTAAACTCCTTTTAAAATCTTTAAAACCTTTCTCTTAGTTACATATAAAATCTGAGGTAAGGGGGTATTTATATGAAACCCCAAAGGTAAGAGAAAGTCAAGAAAAAGACCAAAAAACTAATCTGCAACGGCTATAAAAATAGCCGTTGGAATCAGACTGGCAGATCGGCGGTCGACCGGAGCGGTCGACCGCAGAAAAAAACACAGAACAGAGAGTAGCTCGGTCGACCGGCACTGTAGCTCGGTCGACCGACACTGTAGCACGGTCGACCGCTGGTACTGTAGCAGGTATATCCGGTTTTATAAAATCAGTTAAAAAGAGTAAAACATCTCTAAAAATTATGAAATTTTGTAGGAAGGTTCTAAACATGTAGAATGACATGTTAGAGAAAGAATTTCTGAAAAAGAATTTCCCAGTTGAGAGAAATAAATGTTTGAACACAGATTTACAGTTTCTGAAAAACTGCAGACATATATGATTTTGTAAAATCAATTTGGCACATTAAATCAACTCCAAAAATAGTAAAAACTGGAGAAAAGTTTCTAAACATGTAGATAAACATGTCAGAGAAAGAAGTTTTTAAATATCACTTCCCATTTGTAAAAACTCATCAGTTTTATAAAACATGCACGAACATGTGCACGAACGAAAACGTGAATTTGTAAATTCCTTTAAACATAACAAATCAATTCCAAACTTGATGAAACTTTGAGAAATGTTTGCAAATGATATTTTGAGCATGTTACAAAAAGAATTTTCTAATTTGCATTTCCCAATTGTGAAATCTCATTATTTTGTAAAAGTGTTCAAAACATGAAAAAGTGATATACATGAAGTTTGATGTTTTGACATAAACAATGTTTTGAAACTTTGCACAATGATTATATAGACTTGATGAAATATGTATATGATGATTGTTAAGTCTATAAACTGAGAATATAATATTTGAGCTTAGAAACCAAATACGTGTGTGTATATGATATTGAGCTTAGAGTATATAACACACATAATATAAAATCTATAAACTACATTACCCAAGCAATTTGATCTTCAATAAGCTCTTCTTGGTAAACTCGCGGATGAAGCATGAACTTGATCTTTAACTTTGAATTGCAAGGCTTCACTCCACTATTCCGCCAACCTCCATTGGATATCATCGTTATAGCGCATATTCCATCCAACCTCCAACTACGTTGTTTGCCTAGAATAAATACGAAAACACAAACACTAGACAAACAACATTAGAAATAAATTGTTTGTTAAACATCATCAAAACAAGAAGGCCAACAAGATGTAGACTTATCTCTGGGCCTTCTTTAGGGGTAAAGACGAACCCGATGCTGGAGAAGAAGAATATTATATTCTATCTCCCATTACAAAAAAAACTCAAAGTGAGATCTCCACTTCGAGAATCTGGAAGGTGAGACTAAGAGTGTGATCTTCACTCCAAGAATCGAAAAGATCCAGATAACCTAATTTTTTTAGGATTGGTTACCTAATCTGAAAATAAAATTTCTCATTTTTCGAGATGGAATTTCGACTTTGGCCCTAACTTTTATAGGTTTGACCGAAGGGGAAAGAGTGGAAGCCTTTTATTTATCAAAAAGGAGTTCTGATTGTGGTCCTAACTGTTTAATGGTTTGACCAGGTAGGAAGTATTAAGACAACCCTAACTTTTATAGGTTTGATCATTCAACCTGGGCGGAGGCCTTTCGTTTATCGAACGGGAAGTCCGTTTTCTGAAAGTGGACCTCTCGTTTATGGAAGAAATCGAGAGGAGATTTTGGTTTTGGTCCTAACTATAGGAAGATTTGACCAAACGAGTAGTGAGAGTGGGGTACAAATAACAATAGGAATGTTAACTTATACAAATCACTTAGTAGGGGTTTTAGCATCAAGTGATAGGGACTTAACATGCAAGGGGTTTTCCAATTGCCATGGATCAGCAACTTAAACTTTTGAGTACCGTGTTGGGACTTTAACATTGGGAGTGTTAAGTGCATAAACACAGTGGGAGTTTGAATGGACTCAGCCAAAAGAATTTTGGTGGACCATGTCAGTTAATTTGTTCAGTAAGGGACTTTATGGTGGAGAACCGTGAATCATCAAGCACTCCACAGTTACATTGTGGGAATTTCATGAGGAAAGATTGACTGAATGTGGTCATCAAAGCTCATCTTAACGAAAAAGTGCTCGGAAAGTCACAGTGGGGGTTTTAATCATCTTGGAAATGATTAAATAGCCACCGTGGGAGGTTCTTAGTCACTTCTTGTTTATGATTAAGGATGAATCATTCAGATGATTGGTCTTCATCCTGAATAATAAGCTGATCTCGGGTTATCCTTATGAATACCATACATAGCATTCTTCAGGAACTTCCCGTTAAATAGGTTATCCTGAACATACTAGGGATAGTACTTTTTAGGAACTTTTTATTTATTGGCATCATGAGATTATCACAGTCTTGGATGATTAAGCGATATGCGCCGTTTGAGTAGACTATCTCTATTACAAACAGTCCTTTCTATTTTGGTTGGAATTTACTTTTTTTTCTTGGAGTTGAGTATCATTGGTCGCCGGATGGAGAGAACCAAGTCTCCTTCTTTAAAGATTCATTGTCGGACTCTTTTATCAAAAGCCCGGGAAATTCTGGCATGGTAAAACTTAATTTGCTACTGAGCTTCCAAGCGCTTTTCGTCTAACATCTTAAGTTCTTTGAGATGTTTCTAATGTTGTTCCTCTGTCATCATCCCTGTTGCGAGAGCAATGCGAAGGGATGAAATTTGGATTTCCAGGGGAAGGACGATGTCGTACCCGCATACTAGAGAATACATAGTTGATCTGGTAGGCGTGCAGATTGTGGTGCGATATGCCCAGAGAGATTCGCTGAGTTTGTCGTCCCAGTTTCGTTTATTGGTCCTCATAAGCTTTGATAAAATCTTAATGATGGTTTTGTTAAAAGTTTAGCTAATCCATTTGCCATGGGATTGTATGTCGTCAACGAGACGTCTTGAATCCTAAACTTTCCACAGAATTTGATGAAGATATTACTGACAAACTGAGGGTCATTATCGTGCATGATTCATCTTAGAACACCCGTATTTGTAGATAATATGGTGTTTGATTAATTTGACGATGTCTCTTGTCTTCACTTTTTCGACTGGAATCATTTCGGCCCACTTTGAGAAGTAGTCGGTGATTGCCAAAATGAAACAATCACCTTTAGCTGACGGTGGAAAAATATGACCGATAATGTCCATTCCTCATGTCTCGAATGGCCATGAAGTGGCCGAAGAGTGCAAATGCTCTGGGGGTTGGTGCATGTAATTTGCATGTACTTGACATGCGTGGCACCGTCGGGCATAGTCAACTGCGTCATTGACCATGGTTGGCAAATAATATCACATTCTTTTGAGTCAATCACAGAGTTTAGAACCGGGTTGGTGTGCACCATAGGTCCCATCATACGCTTCCCTGAGAGCCTCCTCCACCTCTTTAGTTGAAAGGCATCGAAGTAGCAGATCGTCGTATGCACAACGATACAGCGTCTAGGTTGCCATGTTATAATAGAATATCGGTGATCTTCATCAGACCGAGTCTCTTTCTTTTATGTCTTCTGGTAAAATATCGTGCAAGACATAATCAATAATGGAGAAACGCCAATCTCAAGGATCGAGTTCAACTCTGTCCGAGTGCGCCTCCTTGATGTCCAAGGAATAGTTTGGTATGAAGAGTTGGTGGGTTCTCACAGTGACTCATTGTTCTATGTCTGGAGACTGTGCCATAGATACCACTAATATCGCCAGTGCATCTGCGTATGCGTTCTGGAGACGAGGAAAGTATTCGATGAAGAATTCTTCGAACGAGTTTGTCATCTCGATGGCTGCCTTGTGGTACGGTATCAGGTCTTGATTCCTGACTTCATACTCTCCTCGAATTTGGTTGACTATTAGTTGAGAATCATCAAAAGTTTTGAGATACTTGACCCCCAGCTCTTTAGCAAAACTGAGCCCAATGAGTAGCGCGTTGTATTCGACTACATTGTTGGAACACGGCTCGGTGAGTGAATAGGCTCGAGGCATTATATGTTTCTCCAGGGACACTAAGACAACTCCAACTCTTGAAGAAATTTTAGAGCATTCGAGAGCACTTGCCACATTGGTTGCTCAGGAAGCACCATCGAAGTACAATTGCCACACCTGCTGATGAGAGGTAGTGTTGACTTTGTGGGTTTTATCTGTTAAATCTTCATATAATTCGACTGTATCCGTTGTAGGGTTAGCTACCAAAAGATCACAAATTGCTTGTTCTTTGACCGACTTCTATTATTTGAAATGCAGATCGTATTGGGACAAGAGCAGGGCCCATCTCGCTAACCGCTAATTCATAGAACCCGGTTGCGTCATGAATACCCGAACTAGGTTGACATTGAAATAACATAGATCATCTGTCCAACCAGGTAGTGCCACATCTTTTGGATAAGGAACACCAAAATGAGGCACTCCTTCTTGATCATTGGATATTGAGATTCAGCACCTACCAAAGTTTGACTCGGATAATATATTGCTTGCTCGTTACCGTTGTCATCATCTTGTGCGAGTAAAACACTTAACAAGTGGTTCGTCGCCTTGACATTAATAAGAAATGGTTCCCCTGACTTTGGTGCAACGAGAACGGGGAGGATTTAATAGATATGATTTAATATTTTCAAAGGCCTTTTGACAGGTGTTATCCTAAATAAATGACAGCCCTTCTTCGTGAGCTTAGAGAATGGTTAGCATTTCCGGATAGGTTCGAGATGAACCGGCAGATATAAGTTAGTCGCCCTTGTAGTCCTCTAAGTTCTTTGAGGTTTCTCAGGGGTTGTAACTCATGTATCACCTTCACTTTATCAGGATCGATGTGGATACCCTTAGTGGTGATGACAAAATCCGAGGAACTTGCCGCTGGACATTCCAAGAAAAGATTTGGTGGCGGGATCGACCGCTGGACATTCCGAGGATCTTCCTAAGTTGGTAATTGATCGTCTTCTTCCATTGTGGTGGGATCGACCATGGCCATATTTAACATCAGGCCTTTGAACATTTCTCCAAGGCTGACGTCGGAGTCCCAACTTGAAGAATCGAATGAGTATCCGTCCTTATTCGCTAATCGGTTGATGACTTGCTAGCAACATTCATCATCGGATGAAGAGACATAGCCCAGACCCCTTTTATAGCCATAATAATTGATAGGTTTTCCTTTCGATACATAGGCCGGACGAGGTGGAACTCGTGGACCTCGACCAAAATAAAGACCTTCTTCGAGTGTGAAGCTGTATCCCCATTTCTTCATAAAGTTACGTGATTGTTGACTGTCTATGAATAAGTGAGGATCAGGTATCTCATCATCACTATTTCCCTTTGAGAAGAGATCTGATGGTGGAGATATCTTTCCCTTGCCGAAAATTAACTCCTTTTCACCCCCTGCCTTAGCAGGAATGATGAGGGTTGTTCCAAATAAGTTTTGGACATGCTTCTTCGTCATACAAGATGACCAAAGCGGCATATATATATCGGGGTTATCAAACAACCCATGCATTACATTATCAAGACAAGGCGAATACTCTAAATCATCATTTATTGCTTCTTTGGTAAGTTGCTAATTACAACTACCATCTGACGATTCACCATCGTCAAGATTAATTACAAAGGGTACAATAACGTTTAGTACAAAACCTCCATTATAATCAAGCCTAGCTTCGGTATTATAGCTTCTTCTCTGCTATCCATGTGGCTGATGATTCAGTATCAGATTCAACACCATAAAGAAGGGAGTCAGTAAAGTAGTTTTTCAACCCCTTAAACGGTTGCTTATCCGCAACCACCATCTTGACCTCAATATTGGTGTCTACATATTTTAGACATTGATGGAGGGTGGAGGGGTCTATAATAGTACTATGGATTCAGGATCGACCCAATAGTAAGTTATATGAGGTTTCCGCATCGATCACGTAGCACGTGACCTCGGACCTTAAATCTCTAATTTAGCATTTCACCCGGATTTTACCCAATGGTCTGGACCGACTAGTATTGAATCCGTAGATAATAGTGCATGTCGAAGCTAACTTGCTGGCAGGGTTTCTGAGATTATGCATAAATCAGAGTGGCATGATGCTGATAGCGGAACTCGGATCGACTTGGATCCGATTGACAACAATGGAGCCGATGTATCCGATAAAATATAAAGGCCTATCATGCTTCAAGTTTCTCACTTGCATGTCATCCTTGATGAAGGTGATACAAGGGAACTGCTTGGCCGCCAAGTTGCAATGTTGAACTGATGGCTCCGGTTCTTCGGAGACTGGCTTGAGCTGAGTGAGGAATACATCGGAATCAGTCAAGGCTTCTTGTAGGGCCTACCTGGTGTCTTTAGAAAGACGTAATAACTCGTATAGAGTTATCCTCACTGGGATGTTAGCTAGCTGAGTCATAACATCGAAGCGGTATGGTACGTTTGAACTTCCCGATTTATCTCTCCTAATCTGGCAATTGAATCAAGACTGTTTCAGGTTCTGAACCTCTTGGTATTAGGGTTCCTTCTCCTTTTGCTTGGTTGCGGCCTCCTTCTGTCTAGTAGTCAGTTGTTGCTGTGAAAATTCTTCAGAAAATTTGGTAGGGGCTGTAACCACCCCCAGTCTAGCTAACTAATCAGAAGCCTCCGGGTAATTAAACCGATACTCATTCCCAATACTGGTGGCAAAGACCTCGTGCTCATCCTCGGAGAGTAGCAAAGTTAGGATTTCTTCATCATTCTTCTCCGAGATTGCTGAGGTGGTGCAACTAAACTTTCCCTTGCGTTTAGATTTCTTCTTTGATGAGAACCCCATCCACTGTTCGTCTTTGAGTAGATCTGGATGGACCCAAAGAACTTTATTGTTTGTGGCCGTATGTGGCACAAGTCCCCTATGACATTGTTTATGAGGATCGTCATTGACGGTCTTCATTTCCACATTTGTCACGGGTTTCGGTTGAAACCATGTTAAAGGGACAAAGCCAAAGTTGATGGTCACTGTGTTCGCACCCACCTTCTTTTCCTTGGGCTATTTTGCAGTGACGATCCCGACATCAATTAAGGCTTGGATCTTGTCCTTAAGGGTGTAGCACATCTTAGTAGGATGATGGACCCGCCTGTGGAATGTACAATATCTTAGATCTGTCATCTTCTTTGCTTCCTCCTGGTTAGTGATTGGAGGCAATTTGATTTTGTTGTTATCTAGGAGGTACTTGAAAATAATAGGAACTTCATCTTCCTTGAAGGAGTACTCCTTTGGAAATTTTGGTTTAGAAGTCTTCTACTGCATTTGAGGTCGTTGTTGCCTTTGAGATGGCGACTGTTGCAGCGCTTGTTGTTGTGATTGCACTTGGAATGTCTGATTTGTGTCTCTGCATTTGCCAGCGTCTTCCTTTTACCAAGTAGGACAAAATTCTGCTTCGGAGCACTAACTGTCGGTTGGCCTCTTTCGCCTTCTTCCTCTTGAGAAAGCATTTGGCTTGTTCTCCGTGCACCTTTATTTATTTCTAGGTTTTGAATGGCGCCATGCCCATGGCTTCCAGCACATCCAAAGAAAGATTGTTGTGACATGTCTAAAGGATGAACTCCTCTATGACCGGATCTTGACAATTCATTGCTTTATTCTGGAAGCGTTTGACGAAGTTATCGACCGCCTCTCCGTCTTTCTGCTTATCATCAAAAAGCATTCTGATCTACACTTTGGTGCCATTGTCGAAGAAGTTGCTGAGAAACAAGGTCTCCATATCATCCCAATAGTTGACGCTTCTTAGCTTGAGACGGCGGTACCAATCAAAGGCGGCCCCGCAAAGGGTCCTAACGAATGATCGGACCATAGGAGGCTCATTGCCAGAGATCACACCTAGGTGAGATTTGAAATAAATCAAGTGCTGAGTGAGTGAGCCTCTCCCGTCGAATGGTATAAAGTTGATTAGATTCAACTTTGCTAGATACGAAATTGACTCCTACTCTCTTGGGTATGGACCCAGGATGTCGGTCTTTTTCAACTCTTGAGTGAACACAAGGCATTGATTTTTCTCTCGAGTTCCTTCATCTTCTTGTCTTCGCTCGTATTTTTCTTTGGGGGTTGCTGAGAAGGTTGAGGAGACTCCACTGGACCACGCCCAGTGTTATTGTTGTTGGGAGGAGTATTAGCATCGATATTTTCATCCACTTCTGAGTCGCTGCCTACTTCATTAGTATTGTTGTGATGACTAGATTTACCTTGCTGATTTGATAAGGACTAAAGTTGTTGGGCATGTAATTCCCTCATGTGTTGTATGTTCAACTCCATTTTCATCTTCATTTTAATCTTAAGCTCTTCTTTCTGCTTAGCCAGAGCGTTTTCGAGCATTTGAGCTAACTGGTCGGGAGTGATGGTGAACACCTCCCGGACTCATCTTGTGCAAGACACCATGTTATCCGAAGTGATTGCAGAGAAAGTGTCTGATGCTTCATCATCTGAGGATTGCCCTCTCTATATCCTCTGATAATCTCTATGCCTAATAGTTCCCGATCGCAACCGAGTTAAATGCTGGGATATTTCCAGAAAAGGCTCAGGAATAAAACACCGCGTTGACTTCCTTTTATCGGTCATGTTAATGGTAACCTCTGGGAGTTTATCATCTTGAACAGTTGATCTTTTTCTACGGAAGCGCCTTGATTTGGGTTTCAATGGTTCATTAGAAATCCTTTCAAATACCGATACCCTCTGTGGAGCAGTCTTGGGGTAGCTACATTCTGATAATACTACCTTGATAAGCTTGGCACATAGATAGTGAGAATCCATTTCCCTCTTCTAAGACTTGTTCGTACCCCCAGCCCGATAGTACAACTCATCGGCATGATTACCGGAGCAACCTATCATGTGCTGGCATGACTTCCCAGGTATAACATCATCGTTTTTCGATGAATATGTTTCCTTTTGGGGACATAACGCCTCGTTGGCATTCTCAAGAGTCACTCACTTGGAACTGCGCCTTCTTGAGCGTAGGGCCTCAATAGGCTCTTAGACTTCAACTCGCAATCTGAGGCGAGCGGTTACAGGTACTTTCTCAATATGGGAGGTCCTTGACTTGTTGGGAGGACGCACACGACCCCTAATCTACCGAATTGCTCTGGGTTCATTCACCAGACCCAAACGTTATTTAACCGAAGCTTTGCCTCGATCCTCATGCAAAGGACTAAGGCGATCCATCATCGTTATCTTGAATCGGGACAGATCCACGCTGCTGTGAGATTTCACCGGAGGTATGGGATTATCTAGAGCAGAAATGGAGGCCGTTGGAGACACAGAAACAATCGTGGGAGGTAGGACTAGTGCGGGCCACCTCGAGGTGGCTCGGCCTTGGCCGAGCCACTTTGACGTGGCTCGGGTTTTCCGATTGTTTCGGCCGATGTCCGAGTTGTTTTTGTCCTACTTTTGGACTTTGGCTTCCTATCTTAGCATTGTTATGTTGTTTTTTGTCCACCTCTTCCTTGCGCAACTTTTATGCTTCGTGCATAAGAACCCGTGCATGTACGAGTAGTGCATGACGCTTCTGAATACGCTCCTCGAGGGTTGAGCGTGCCCTTCTGACGCGGACCCATTCATTGGTGATGGTTTGGAGGAGGGGTCAATTGATCGCTATTGAGGCGGCTGAGGCGCTCGATGCTTCCTGAATTCCTGATCTGCCTGATGACGGATCCCGTCAACCGGCTCCAAGGCCATAGAAAGTTGACGTGCGAGACATTGGCATTGCCTTTGATGAGTCCTTTTCGACAAAATCAGCGTGCCTTCAGCAACTAACTCCTTAACTAAAGAGGAGTTGTTTTGATCCACATATCCGGTTTAATTAGACGCCAGAGGGGCATTATGAGGGGAAACTGCATCAACAACTAGGCGAGATTGATCACCCTGAGTCTTTTTTGTTAGCCCTTATATTTTGATAATGTTTTACAACCACCATTATCGGTACTAATTGCTTGTTGAGTAAAAATGTAGTCAATATATATATCAAGCATGTTAGTGCCATAAATGGAGGATTGGATGGAATATGTGCTACAACGATGATATCCAAAGAAGGAGGAGGCATAGTGATGAAGCAACGTTCATTCAAGAACACCAAATGCAATAAGAAGATTCATCCAACTCAAGCTATATCAAGATTCAAAGAATTGCATTCTACACGAGGATATTAGCTAGTTTTTATTTTATCTCTAGTGTTAAAATGTGGCAAGTAGTTTAGATTTAAATTGAAGCTATTGGGATATCACACACACGTTTTCATACTTATAGTTTTGAGCGTTTTCACAAAAATACTATTTTTCATAAGTATGAGGACCTATTAGCAAAATTCCTTTTCCAAACAATTTGTTTTTAGTGTCAAAAACATTTTATAGAGTTTCATAATTTTTGGAAGTCAATTAAATATTTTACAGAATTTTTAAGAGAGTCAAAAATAGGTTTTTTTGAATGTATCAGTTTGCGGTCGACCACCACGGTCGACCGCGCCTGAGTTCATATGTCAGTGTGCAGAAGAGACTTTCACGGTCGACAACCGCGGTCGGCCGTGAGCTCGAGATTTCCCACGGTCGACTGCCACGGTCGACCGCAGAAGTCTCTAGACTTTTTCTTCGTTTCTGAACTAGCTCACGGTCGACCGTGAGAAATCGTACGGTCGACCACCGCTTATTTTCAAACGGTCATTTGTACAGATTTCGGTGCTGATTATTTTCCTGGATTTGGGGGATTAGGGTATGGGTTTAAACAGTTGGTTTCTCCTATTTAAACTCATACACTCCTTCCTCAAGTGTCATAAGCTTTTGAAAAACCAGAGATTTTGTTTACTGAGAGCCAAAATTTTCAAAACCTGTTTTCTGTGTTTTTCTCAAGTTCACATCCCAGCTTCAGTTTAATCTTTCTGTTTGCCATAGGGACTTATAAAGAGAGAGCTTTTGCACAATTGCTACTGTTTGAGAGCTTGATCTTATGAAGATCAATTGTGTGGGAGTGTGATCTAGTGGAGATCAACTGTGTAGTTGTGAGATCGTGAGGAGATCGTTGTGTACAAAAAGTTCCGACTTCCAAACCGGTTGTGTAGTGGATTTCTCCTCGAGAGTGGGGAGCGGGGACGTAGGTCAGCGAACCGAACCTCGTTAACATATCGCGTGTCACAAGGATAACGAACTCTAACTCTATCTCCTTTACATTAGTTATTTTTTGTTGTAGTGATTTACATGTCTTATTTTTATTGCACTATTATAGCCTTAAGACCCTAATCACCCCCCTCTAGGGTCCAACAATTGGTATCAGAGCTTGGTCTCTATATTAGTTTTTGGTCTAACCACCTTAGAGAAAAGATCTTATGGAGGCTTCAATGAATGTGCATATGTTAGAGGGATAATCCACCACTAGACCATCACTTTTCATCGGTAGTAATTTTGCTTATTGGAAGGCTAGGATGAGGATTTACCTTCGTTGCATTGATCTTGACATCCTAGAACTTATAGAAAAAAATATGTAGAAAAGCCCAAAGTCGGGACTATGACCGATGGAGAAAGGCATCAAGCCAATCTTAATACAAAGGCTATGAATGCCTTAATTTGCGGTCTTTCTCCCAATGAGTATAATAGGGTTTCCACGTGTGCAACCGCATGCAAAATATGGGTGAAATGTTGTATTACACATGAAGGAACCCCCAAGTTAAGGAATCCAAAATTAATGGGCTTATGCATGAATATGAGTTATTTAAGATGCTTCCAAATGAATCCATTGATGCTATGTTTTCTCGCTTCACTAACATAATCAATGAATTGTATGGTCTTGTCAAGAAATTAACTATCCAAGAGACGAACTACAAGATCCTTCGTTCATTGACTCCAATATGAGAACCCAAAGCTACGACCATAGAGGAGGCTCATGATCTCACCACCTTAGCTCTCGATGGCCTCATCGACAAGCTTAAGGTTCATGAGAAAAAACTCAAGGGAAAGGAGAAAGAGTAAGTGCCCCTACGGGAAGTTAAGGAGCCATCACCAAAGATGAAGACCATTGCTCTCAAAGGAGCTAGTGACATCTCCTCATCATCATCGTCGGAGAGTGAAGTTGATTTTTCTAGAGAAGTGGCTCACCTCTCTAGAAAAATTTCTAGACTCATTAAAATGAACAAGAAGTTTAATCCCCGATCTAACAACAAATTTTCTTCACGTGTAGGAAAATATTTTGAATGCAATGAACCGGGTCATATCGCCAAGGATTGCCCTAAACTCAAGGAGAAATATATGAAGTACAAGAAGAAGAAAGCTATGTATGCCGGATGGGAAGAATCCGAACCAAGTGATTCGGATAGCAATGAAGAAGGAGCTAAACTTGCTCTTCATGATCCCAACATTTGCTTCACGGCCTATGAAAAGGAGGTAGTTTCCGACACCAAAAGTGAATCCTTTTATATGCAATGTGATCTAGCTACGGCTTTAGAAGAATTAAATGTTGAGTTTAAAAGGATGTCAAAAGAATTTTCTTCCTTTAAAAAGTTGCATACTTTTTGTGATGCCAAACTAGGATAACTACAAATCTCTCTTGCATTAAAAGATGAATTGCTAGGGGATCTTGATTTTAAAAACAAACAATTAAGATCCAAGATTGAAAGACTAGAAATTAAGAGTGGTAGGATTAGATCCACTCATGTTTATGCTAATCATCATCACCATGGTAGAAATAGATTTCATAGATCTTATACTCCTACACACAAGAGAAATTTTGTGTGCACATATTGCATAAAACGTGGTCATATTTCTACTCATTGTAGGATCAAAGATAATCATGATTTTTATGGCATGACATGGGTACCCAAAGGTACCAAACTTACTAACCATCAAGGACCCAAGATTTGGGTACCTAAAGTTACTACACCTCTATCTCTTGTAGGAAACATCACGGTAACAACGTAGAGAGATATGGTACCTTGATAGTGGTTGCTCACATTATATAACGGGCAACAAAGAGCTATTTGCAACCCTATCAAGGATTGAAAGAGGTAGCGTCTCCTTCGGTGGTGGAGAGAAATATAAAATCATTGGTATTGGGTGTATTGGTAAGATACCCTCTCCCGTTATAGAAGATGTTTATTTGGTTAATGGCTTGAATCATAATATTCTTAGCATTAGCCAATTGAGTGATAAAGGTTTTGATATTTCCTTTAAACCGGACAAATGCATTATTAGTACGAATGGAAAAATTATTTTTGTTGCAAATCGAAATCTAATGTGTATATTTTTGAGATGAATGAACTAGTGAATCAAGATGTGAAGTGCCTTGCGGAAATTGATGAAAACCCTTGGATTTGGCATAAAAGGCTTGAACATGCAAACATGGAATTGATATCAAAATTATCCAAGAGGAATCTTGTTAAAGGGTTACCAAACTTGCATTTCATCAAAGATACCATATGCGAAGATTGTGCTAAAGGTAAACAAACTAAGTCTACCTTCAAATCCATCAATGAGGTATCAACTTCTAAACCTTTGCAATTACTTCATCTTGATTTATTTAGTCCTATGCGTGTTACCTCTCTTGGAGGCAAACACCATGTTTTTGTTATCATTGATGATTTTTCTCGTTTTACATGGACAATATTT